>JAXQQM020064301.1:0-60752 GCA_034641835.2 Pinus albicaulis
GGTTGAATTTTTTCAAAGTTATACATTTGTTTTGAAGAATAGTTCTAGAAAGTGGAACAAAGTTGCATATGCCTTCAGTAGGAGACTGTTGTTACTCAACACTATGTCAGTAGAAGTGGTAGGCTTAGAAAGCATGAAGGAACGATATGTAGAAGACATTTATTTTGGAGAAGCTTGGAGAGATTGTAAATCACCTTGAATCATGGGTAGGACCATGTTCTTGGATAATCATATCCAAGAAGGGTTTTTATTTAAAAGTCATAAATTGTGCTTTCCACAAGTTTCAATGTGGTTGAATCTTATTAAGGACCTACATGGCGCAGTCCTAGGTGAATATTTTGGCACGGATAATGTAATATTCCTAAATTAGCATACAACTAATTGGAATATTAAATTTTGACTTTGTTTCTTATTTAGAAGAATAAGAGGGTATGGAGACGCATAAATCTCTTTAGTAGGAATAAAAACACTCCTAATGTGAATGGAGGTCATCTAAATAGATGGATTGAAGACCCTTATGTGTGAAAAGGCAATGAAGCATGTAGACTGGGTCAACTTTGACCAAATCAAATAACGTTGGCTAGGGAAGGATTGGAATTCATTGAGGGACAACGTAGTTTTGGAGGGAGACTTCATGCATGGAAGTAGTGGCTTTAATGAGTGGGGCCTAAGGTGAGGAAGCTCACCAAGAATATAAGGAAGGGGATGGTAGCCATTGTGAGCATGATTGGATTATTATTTTATGTATGGTCTGTATGACTTGGTGCTCTCTTCAGCTGTTTAGCTAAGATTGCAATGTCGTTTAGCACAAGGGTGTTCTCGAGCAAGGATCCCACCTTCATCCTCGAGGGACTTCGAGTTCCTCCTCAGGAGAAGAATTTGGGCTAAATTTCCACATTCCGACATAATACCAAGATTCATATTTCTTCAACAACACATTTTCTTCATAGGGTTCTGTTGTGTTGCAGGTTGCAGTACTAGAGGATTGTATTGGGTTTTTTCTGAGCTCATTTTCAGTGGAGGAAGGTTTCCTTCCATTTCGGGGCTAGTAAAGAATCCCCTTGAGCTTTATTAATACATTTGACATCAGGCCAAGGTGTTTTTATCCCCTACAACGTAGTTTCAGTCTAGATCTGTGTTATTTCAGGGAGGATTGGGAGGGGTGGATGTAGTGTATGATTTGGGAAGTAATTTATTCAGTGAAGGGGACAAAATTCCATCTGGAGGATCTATTGGAGGAGAGATAATTATTTATACATCAACTTCAGCCGTATCTTCTCAATTTTTTTGTTGTACCAAACCTTTAGCCCTAGGGTTGCAGCTCATATTTGTATATTTTATATATTTTCTCGAAACCCTCATGGGTTGTCTTGGAAAGGTGATATAGTGCATAGATATTTATGTATAGTATCTTTCGAGGCATATGTTAGTATTTTTATATTATTTTATGATATCCAGTTGTAGTTATGCTCAGTATGAGTGCACTGTAGCAGCTCTCTGACATTTTTTGTAGTAGCAACATCTCACTTTTGTTAGTGATTGTTTATGGGAGGCTTGTTTGCTCATATCATATGATTTGTGCCTCACTATTTTGTACTGATTCGTTCTTCAAACTCCTAATATAATGGCTCCATATTGGTCTCCATTGTTGATGTAATGATTTTCACTTCTATTTCCATTTTTTTGTTCAAATATTGTTGCTTCCCTATTTGGGAATATTACAGTGTTATCAGAGCATAATCTTGGCTCAGCCTATGGATCTCAGCCATTATGCTATTAGGAGAGCAAGAAGAAGGAGAAAGATATCAAAATTCTGGAAGGAATGAGCTTTGTCTCATCACTTTTTGGATCTATGAAGTGCCTCTCCAAGGAGGTTAAGAAAAATAGAATGGAGAAAGGCAATGAAATGACAATAGGATTTCAAGATGAGGAAGGTCCATGGACTTCCTATCAGCAGAAGAGTAAACTAGTATTGCATAGAACTCCAAAGCAATACACTATGTCTGCTATTTGGGGAGGGAAGGAGAAATGTGCTCAGGGAGGATGGGCTTGAAAATTGAATCATGAGATTATAAGTGAGTATCTTGCAGAATATAAATCTCAATCAAGGGATTTTAATGATAATCTAACTCTCCAAAATTTTATTCAGATCAAAGAAGAAAGGAGACCTTGCATCAATAGAAGAAGAAAACACAATATATTCCTATTTTGTAATTTTGATGGGTCATCCTCATGCACAGCAAGGGATTGGAGGAGAAATTTAGATGCATTCTTCCTGCTACATCCTATAATGGAAAAATAAAGCCAATGTTAAATACTGCACCTTGAGGGTAAAGCAAATATTTGGTGGTTCAGCCATTTGAGTCATGCAAAAGTGACTGCATATGTAAATTTTACTCAAAATTTTATCAAGAAGTTTGATAAAAGAAAACCAGAGGAAGAGAAACTTCCACCACAACTTGCTGCAGGAGAACTTGCATCAGGATAAGGAACACTTGCATCTTTGCAAAGTGGTCTTGATATCTTGACATATATAGTCCCATGCACTATTCTGGAGATGCATGAGGAGGAGGAGACTTATACCAGCGCTGATGCATCCATAGAGGAGCAGCCATCATCACCAGTAGTTGGGGAAGAAATCAAACCAGAGGAAGGAACCCTTGTAGCAATACAAGATGTTCCCAAGAAAAACCAAGGTATGCAAATGTTTCCACTTTCTACTATTTCAACATCATGTGGGAGCTTTGTGCCAGGGACATGCCATTTAGCCCTACGAACAAAACACGGTGCTCATTTGGAGCGACATACTATCCTTTGTGCAAAGGACCCTTGAAAGGGTTAAGGAGGAGATGTACATTCATCCTACTATGTCATTTTTGAGCTGCACATAACTCTTGGGGTTGAAGTGTAAATCTTTGGAGGATATGATGAGTATTTTCCTAAGAAATCCAATGTAGAACTTTATGTTAAATAGGTTGAATTTCTTCAAAGTTATACATTTCTTTTGAAGAATAGTTCTAGAAAGTGGAACAAAGTTGCATATGCCTTCAGTAGGAGACTGCTGTTACTCAACACTATGTCAGTAGAAGGGGTAGGCTTAGAAAGCATGAAGGAACGATATGTAGAAGACATTTATTTTGGAGAAGCTTGGGGAGATTGTAAATCACCTTGAATCATGGGTAGGACCATGTTCTTGGATAATCATATCCAAGAAGGGTTTTTATTTAAAATTCATAAATTGTGCATTCCACAAGTTTCAATGTGGTTGAATCTTATTAAGGACCTACATGGCACAGTCCTAGGTGAATATTTTGGCACGGATAATGTAATATTCCTAAATTAGCATGCAACTAATTGGAATATTAAATTTTTATTTTGCTTCTTATTTAGAAGAATAAGAGGGTATGGAGACGCATAAATCTCTTTAGTAGGAATAAAAACACTCCTAATGTGAATGGAGGTCATCTAAATAGATGGATTGAAGACCCTTATGTGTGAAAAGGTGATGAAGCATGTAGACTAGGTCAACTTTGACCAAATCAAATAACGTTGGCTAGGGAAGGATTGGCATTCATTGAGGGACAACACAGTTTTGGAGGGAGACTTCATGCATGGAAGTAGTGGCTTTAATGAGTGGGACCTAAGGTGAGGAAGCTCACCAAGAATAGAAGGAAGGGGATGGTAGCCATTGTGAGCATGATTGGATTATTATTTTCTGTATGGTCTGTATGACTTGGTGCTCTCTTCAGCTGTTTAGCTAAGATTGCAATGTTGTTTAGCACAAGGGTGTTCCTGAGCAGGGATCCCACCTTCATCCTCGAGGGACTTCGAGTTCCTCCTCAGGAGAAGTATTTGGGCTAAATTTCTAGATTCCGACATAATACCAAGATTCATATTTCTTCAACAACGCATTTTCTTCATAGGGTTGTGTTGTGTTGCAGGTTGCAGTACTAGAGGATTGTATTGGGTTTTTTCTCAGCTCATTTTCAGTGGAGGAAGGTTTCCTTCCATTTGGGGGCGAGTAAAGAATCCCCTTGAGCTTTTTTAATACATTTGACATCAGGCCAAGGTGTTTTTATCCCCTACAACGTAGTTTCAGTCTAGATCTATGTTATTTTAGGGAGGATTTGGAGGGGTGGATGCAGTGTATGATTTGGGAAGTGATTTATTCAGTGAAGGGGACAAAATTCCATCTGGAGGATCTATTGGAGGAGAGATAATTATTTATACATCAACTTCAGCCGTATCTTCTCAGTTTTTTTGTTGTAGCAAACCTTGAGCCCTAGGGTTGCAGCTCATATTTGTATATTTTATATATTTTCTGGAAACCCTCATGGGTTTTCTTGGAAAGGTGATATAGTTCATAGATATTTATGTATAGTATCTTTTGAGGCATATGTTAGTATTTTTATATTATTTTATGATCTCTAGTTGTAGTTATGCTCAGTATGAGTGCACTGTAGCAGCTCTCTCACATTTTTTGTAGTAGCAACATCTCACTTTTGTTAGTGATTGTTTATGGGAGGCTTGTTTTCTCATATCATATGATTTGTGCCTCACTATTTTGTACTGATTCGTTCTTCAAACTCCTAATATAATGGCTCCATATTTGTCTCCATTGTTGATGTAATGATTTTCACTTCTATTTCCATTTTTGTGTTCAAATATTGTTGCTTCCCTATTTGGGAATATTACAGTGTTATCAGAGCATAATCTTGGCTCAGCCTATGGATCTCAGCCATTATGCTATTAGGAGAGCCAGAAGAAGGAGAAAGATATCAAAATTCTGGAAGGAATGAGCTTTGTCTCATCACTTTTTGGATCTATGAAGGGCCTCTCCAAGGAGGTTAAGAAAAATAGAATGGAGAAAGGCAATGAAATGACAATAGGATTTCAAGATGAGGAAGGTCCGTGCACTTCCTATCAGCAGAAGAGTAAACCAGTATTGCATAGAACTCCAAAGCAATACACTATGTCTACGTTCTTTGAGGAGGAAGGTGGAATATAGGGAGATGGAGGAAACTTAGATCATGAGATTCTAAGTGATTATCTTGCAGAATATAAATCTCAATCAATATCTTTCAAGGAGAGTATAACTCTCCAAAGATTTATTTAGATTAAAGAAGAAAGGAGACCTTGCAACAATAGAATAATAAAACACGATAGATTCCTATTGTGTAATTTTGATGGGTCACATACATGCACAAAAAGGGCTTTGGGGAGAAATTCATATGCATTGTTCCTACTACGTCCTATAGTAGAAAGAGAAGCTATTGATATTGCAGCACTGCACCTTGAAGGTGAAGCAAACATTTGGTGGTTTAGCCATTTGAGGCATGCCAGTGTGAACACTTATGAAAATTTTACTCAAAGGTTATCAAGGATTTTGACAAGAGGAAATCAGAAGAAAATAAATTTCCACCACCACTTGTCGCAAGAGTACTTGCATCAGGATAAGGAGCACTTGAACCTTTGCAAAGTGGTCTTGATCTCCTGACATTTAGAGTCCCATGCATTATTCATGAGATGCATGAGGAGGAGGAGACTTATACCAACGCTGGTGTAGCCATAGAGGTGCAGCCATCATCACCAGTAGTTGGGGAAATCATCACACCCATGGGAGGAACCCTTGTAGCAATACAAACTATTCCTAAGCTAAACCAAGGTATGCATTGTTTCCTCTTTCTACTATTTCAACACATCATATGGAGCTTTGTGGGGACATGCCATTGCATGACCTAAGGTCAAAACACAGTGCTCATTTGGAGCAACATACTATCACTGTGCAAAGGACCCTTGAAAGGGTTAAGGAGGAGATGTACATTCATCCTACTATGTCATTTGTGAGCTGCACATAACTCTTGGGGTTGAAGTGTAAATCTTTGGAGGATATGATGAGTATTTTCCTAAGAAATCCAATGTAGAACTTTATGTTAAATGGGTTGAATTTTTTCAAAGTTATACATTTCTTTTGAAGAATAGTTCTAGAAAGTGGAACAAAGTTGCATATGCATTCAGTAGGAGACTGCTGTTACTCAACACTATGTTAGTAGAAGGGGTAGGCTTAGAAAGCATGAAGGAACGATATGTAGAAGACATTTATTTTGGAGAAGCTTGGAGAGATTGTAAATCACCTTGAATCATGGGTAGGACCATGTTCTTGGATAATCATATCCAAGAAGGGTTTTTATTTAAAAATCATAAATTGTGCTTTCCACAAGTTTCAATGTGGTTGAATCTTATTAAGGACCTACATGGCGCAGTCCTAGGTGAATATTTTGGCACGGATAATGTAATATTCATAAATTAGCATACAACTAATTGGAATATTAAATTTTGATTTTGCTTCTTATTTAGAAGAATAAGAGGGTATGGAGACGCATAAATCTCTTTAGTAGGAATAAAAACACTCCTAGTGTGAATGGAGGTCATCTAAATAGATGGATTGAAGACCCTTATGTGTGAAAAGGTGATGAAGCATGTAGACTGTGTCAACTTTGACCAAATCAATTAACGTTGGCTAGGGAAGGATTGGCATTCATTGAGGGACAACACAGTTTTGGAGGGAGACATCATGCATGGAAGTAGTGGCTTTAATGAGTGGGGCCTAAGGTGAGGAAGCTCACCAAGAATATAAGGAAGGGGATGGTAGCCATTGTGAGCATGATTGGATTATTATTTTCTGTATGGTCTGTATGACTTGGTGCTCTCTTCAGCTGTTTAGCTAAGATTGCAATGTTGTTTAGCACAAGGGTGTTCCCGAGCAGGGATCCCACCTTCATCCTCGAGGGACTTCGAGTTCCTCCTCAGGAGAAGTATTTGGGCTAAATTTCCACATTCCGACATAATACCAAGATTCATATTTCTTCAACAATGCATTTTCTTCATAGGGTTCTGTTGTGTTGCAGGCTGCAATACTAGAGGATTGTATTGGGTTTTTTCTAAGCTCATTTTCAGTGGCGGAAGGTTTCCTTCCATTTCGGGGCCAGTAAAGAATCCCCTTGAACTTTATTAATACATTTGACATCAGGCCAAGGTGTTTTTATCCCCTACAACGTAGTTTCAGTCTAGATCTGTGTTATTTTAGGGAGGATTTGGAGGGGTGGATGCAGTGTATGATTTGGGAAGTGATTTATTCAGTGAAGGGGACAAAATTCCATCTGGAGGATCTATTGGAGGAGAGATAATTATTTATACATCAACTTCAGTCGTATCTTCTCAGTTTTTTTGTTGTAGCAAACCTTTAGCCCTAGGGTTGCAGCTCATATTTGTATATTTTATATATTTTCTGGAAACCCTCATGGGTTGTCTTGGAAAGGTGATATAGTGCATAGATATTTATGTATAGTATCTTTTGAGGCATATGCTAGTATTTTTATATTATTTTATGATCTCCAGTTGTAGTTATGCTCAGTATGAGTGCACTGTAGCAGCTCTCTGAAATTTTTTGTAGTAGCAACATCTCACTTTTGTTAGTGATTGTTTATGGGAGGCTTGTTTGCTCATATCATATGATTTGTGCCTCACTATTTTGTACTGACTCGTTCTTCAAACTCCTAATATAATGGCTCCATATTGGTCTCCATTGTTGATGTAATGATTTTCACTTCTATTTCCATTTTTGTGTTCAAATATTGTTGTTTCCCTATTTGGGAATATTAAAGTGTTATCAGAGCATAATCTTGGCTCAGCCTATGGATCTCAGCCATTATGCTATTAGGAGAGCAAGAAGAAGGAGAAAGATATCAAAATTCTGGAAGGAATGAGCTTTGTCTCATCACTTTTTAGATCTATGAAGGGTCTCTCCAAGGAGGTTAATAAAAATAGAATGGAGAAAGGCAATGAAATGACAATAGGATTTCAAGATGAGGAAGGTCCATGCACTTCCTATCAGCAGAAGAGTAAACCAGTATTGCATAGAACTCCAAAGAAATACACTATGTCTACTTTCTTTGAGGAGGAAGGTGGAATATAGGGAGATGGAGGAAACTTAGATCATGAGATTCTAAGTGAGTATCTTGCAGAATATAAATCTCAATCAATATCTTTCAAGGAGAGTATAACTCTCCAAAAATTTATTTAGATTAAAGAAGAAAGGAGACCTTGCAACAATAGAATAATAAAACACGATAGATTCCTATTGTGTAATTTTGATGGGTCATATACATGCACAAAAAGGGCTTTGAGGAGAAATTTATATGCATTGTTCCTACTACGTCCTATAGTAGAAAGAGAAGCTATTGATATTGCAGCGCTGCACCTTGAAGGTGAAGAAAACATTTGGTGGTTTAGCCATTTGAGTCATGCCAGAGTGAACACTTATGAAAATTTTACTCAAAGGTTATCAAGGATTTTGACAAGAGTAAATCAGAGGAAAATAAATTTCCACCACCACTTGTCGCAAGAGTACTTGCATCAAGATAAGGAACACTTGAACCTTTGCAAAGTGGTCTTGATCTCCTGAAATTTAGAGTCCCATGCATTATTCATGAGATGCATGAGGGGGAGGAGACTTATACCAGCGCTGGTGTAGCCATAGAGGTGCAACCATCATCACCAGTAGTTGGGGAATTCATCACACCCATGGGAGGAACCCTTGTAGCAATACAAACTATTCCTAAGC
Source organism: Pinus albicaulis (assembly GCA_034641835.2). NCBI lineage: Eukaryota > Viridiplantae > Streptophyta > Pinopsida > Pinales > Pinaceae > Pinus > Pinus albicaulis. The sequence continues at coordinate 8,624 of JAXQQM020064301.1, forward strand.
TAAACCAAGGTATGCATTGTTTCCTCTTTCTACTATTTCAACACATCATATGGAGCTTTGTGGGGACATGCCATTGCATGACCTAAGGTCAAAACACATTGCTCATTTGGAGCAACATACTATCACTGTGCAAAGGACCCTTGAAAGGGTTAAGGAGGAGATGTACATTCATCCTACTATGTCATTTGTGAGCTGCACATAACTCTTGGGGTTGAAGTGTAAATCTTTGGAGGATATGATGAGTATTTTCCTAAGAAATCCAATGTAGAACTTTATGTTAAATGGGTTGAATTTTTTCACAGTTATACATTTCTTTTGAAGAATAGTTCTAGAAAGTGGAACAAAGTTGCATCTGCCTTCAGTAGGAGATTGCTGTTACTCAACACTATGTTAGTAGAAGGGGTAGGCTTAGAAATCATGAAGGAACGATATGTAGAAGACATTTATTTTGGAGAAGCTTGGAGAGATTGTAAATCACCTTGAATCATGGGTAGGACCATGTTCTTGGACAATCATATCCAAGAAGGGTTTTTATTTAAAGGTCATAAATTGTGCTTTCCACAAGTTTCAACGTGGTTGAATCTTATTAAGGACCTACATGGCGCAGTCCTAGGTGAATATTTTGGCACGAATAATGTAATATTCCTAAATTAGCATACAACTAATTGGAATATTAAATTTTGATTTTGCTTCTTCTTTAGAAGAATAAGAGAGTATGGAGACGCATAAATCTCTTTAGTAGGAATAAAAACACTCCTAATGTGAATGGAGGTCATCTAAATAGATGGATTGAAGACCCTTATGTGTGAAAAGTCGATGAAGCATGTAGACTGGGTCAAATTTGACCAAATCAAATAACGTTGGCTAGGGAAGGATTGGCATTCATTGAGGGACAACGCAGTTTTGGAGGGAGACTTCATGCATGGAAGTAGTGGCTTTAATGAGTGGGGCCTAAGGTGAGGAAGCTCACCAAGAATATAAGGAAGGGGATGGTAGCCATTGTGAGCATGATTGGATTATTATTTTCTGTATGGTCTGTATGACTTGGTGCTCTCTTCAGCTGTTTAGCTAAGATTGCAATGTTGTTTAGCACAACGGTGTTCCCGAGTAGGGATCCCAACTTCATCCTCGAGGGACTTCGAGTTCCTCCTCAGGAGAGGTATTTGGGCTAAATTTCCACATTTCGACATAATACCAAGATTCATATTTCTTCAACAACGCATTTTCTTCATAGGGTTGTGTTGTGTTGCAGGTTGCAGTACTAGAGGATTGTATTGGGTTTTTTCTGAGCTCATTTTCAGTGGAGGAAGGTTTCCTTCCATTTGGGGGCCAGTAAAGAATCCCCTTGAGCTTTATTAATACATTTGACATCAGGCCAAGGTGTTTTTATCCCCTACAACGTAGTTTCAGTCTAGATTTGTGTTATTTTAGGGAGGATTTGGAGGGGTGGATGCAGTGTATGATTTGGGAAGTGATTTATTCAGTGAAGGGGACAAAATTCCATCTGGAGGATCTATCATTGTATGCATTGTTTCCTCTTTCTACTGTTTCAACACATCATATGGAGATTTGTGGGGACATGCCATTGCATGACCTAAGTTCAAAACACAGTGCTCATTTGGAGCAACATACTATTACTGTGCAAAGGACCCTTGAAAGGGTTAAGGAGGAGATGTACATTCATCCTACTATGTCATTTTTGAGCTGCACATAACTCTTGGGGTTGAAGTGTAAATATTTGGAGGATATGATGAGTATTTTCCTAAGAAATCCAATGTAGAACTTTATGTTCAACATTGTGCATGATCATGAGACAACATATGCACCATCATGGAGATTAACAACGCTTTCATTGAGAAGAAGTGATGAGTTGGAGGCCCAACAATTATTGGAGCATTCCACTGACCATTCTACATGTGTAGTAGGGGATAGGCAAATGGTTGATGAGAGACATATTATCTCGCATTATTATAATGGACCGTTCTTGATGAGCACTTCACAGCTCAATGAGGAGACCTTTCCTTCCGTATACTTGGATCCTTATGGTTTCAACATGGTCATTGATGAGTGGTCTTCATATGGAGATCTCCAAGAGGTTGCAGTTCAACATCCCACCAAGTGTAGAGACAGTGATATGATTTGGGAGGATGGTATTCTCCATTAGAGAGATACCAAAGTCGAGCATGGTAGGAGACACCCACATTTGGAAGAATGGGTGTGGATGGTGAGACACTTGCAGATCTATGACACAATGAAGCAGGAGGCAAGGCTGTGCTAGCTACTATTGAAAGAGTTTGGTCGGCATGTGACATATCCTACTCCAAAGGGTATGTTGTTGGTTGGGACTGGGCATGACACTTGCATCATGTGGCAGCAACGAGTTTGGTTTCATTGGGATGATTTGGCATTTTTCATGTCAATCATCATGTTTTCACTCCATGGCCTATATGATGGAGATCTGAAGAGGAAACAAGATCTATTGTTTCTTTGGTTACTCTTGGGAGAGTATGGGTTGGTTTTCTCCCACACTTTGCATGATGTTGCAGGAGTAGTTGGTGGCACAATCATGGTGCAAAGGAGCTACTCCTTAGTTTTTGAGAATCAGGAGGTAATTCCACATGGGAAGGAGTCTCCCACATATAGCAGCATTATGGTGGATGAATTTGGCATGTGGCATGTCAAAGAATCGATTCATGAGGTGACAAGAGCCTTATCACAAAGGCCAACAACATTGTCACTTGGGAGTATGTATCTATTGATGGAGTGTTCCAAGGGGAGTATGCATCCCTTCACTTTTCAGACCACTATGAGGGGATTCTCATGGGAGGGCTCATCCATAGACCTTATTTTTAGCGTACTCACAATTCATGGTAAGAATTGTATTTTTGTACTTATTGTTTATCTAACAAAATATTTGCATTCTCTTTCCATATATGTACAGTTTATTTCTCCCAAAGAAGGAAAATTTCTATTTTGGCTTCATGGTCTTTCTAAGACCAATATTAGTGATGGAGGAAGCCATTTATTGGATGGAATTGGGCAAGTGTTGTGTTATTCTTGTCATTCTCAGCTGATATATAATTTCATTTACTAATTCCTAGTAGATGATCAAACATGCAAAACTAGAAAATTGTTGGGAGACAACTTTCCATATGATGATCAGAGACAACAGTTAGAAAAACTGTGTTGTATCCACTAGAGAAACCATTGATACCATCTATAATTACACATAAACCATCAGTATCCTTTTGATTTGGATACCATATTTTGATTATGTGATATTCACTTTGTATGGGATGGTTTGGGCAGTCAAGATTCATGTAACTAGAGAAGGGGTCTTTTTAGATCCAATTGTCCTTTTGTCTCTTGAGGGAAATATTGTTGCAGATGAGATTCGGCAGCAGCTCTACACTTATCACAAGTGGAGAGAGAGACAATGTGGGGTAGGCCATTTTGTCTATCATGTTCAAATATGCAGCCCACCTACATTATAGGAGCCAAAGGTGGAGGAGCTTTTTCATAAGTTGTCATTTTGGAGGGTGACTCACTTTGTGCGGATGATAGCTTGGGGTTTGGAGCTACACATGGGAATGGAGGTTCCCAATAATTTTCTGATTCCATGCCTCAAGAAGGCCTCTAGACCACATATAGTTTCCTCCATTGATATCCTTTTTTTTCATGATGAGAGCCATTTAGATTTATCACCAAAGGCATACTTACACACTTGGGAGGAGCAACTTGGGGACATATTGATGCGAGAGCATCTTGTTCATTGGAGGAACTTGTCATATGAGGATGCTACAAGAGGAGGAGAGGAGGTTCTTCAATTCTATCCTTCCAGTTGCATGGGGACAAGAAACACTCTGGAGGGGACGATTGTAATATTCCTAAATTAGCATACAACTAATTGGAATATTAAATTTTGATATTGCTTCTTACTTAGAAGAAGAATATGGTATGGAAACCCATAAATATCCTTAGTAGGAATAAAAAAAATCCTAAAGTGAATGAAGGTCATCTAAATCGCTATATTGAAGACCCTTGTGTGTGAAAAGGGGATGGAGCATGTAGACTAGGTCAACCTTGAACAAATCAATCACCACCAGTATGGAAGGAGTGACATTCATTGAGGGACAATGCAGTTTTGGAGGGAGACTCCATGCATGGAAGTAGTGGCTCTCATGAGCGGGGTCCAAGGTGAGGAAGCTCACCAAGAATATAAGGAAGGGGATGGTAGCCACTTTGAGTCTGATTGGATTATTATTTTTTGTATGGTATGTATGACTTGGTGCTCTCTTTAGCTATTTAGCTAAGATTGCAATGTTGTTTAGCACAAGGGTGTTCCTTAGCGGGGATCCCACCTTCATCCTCAGGGGAATTCGAGTGCATACTCAATAGAAGTATTTTGGCTACATTTCCCCATTCCAGCATAAGGCCAAGCTTCAAATTTCTTCAGCAATGCATTTGTTGCTTAGGGTTGTGATGTGTTACAGGTTGCAGTAGTGGAGGATTGTATTGGGTGTTTCCTGAGCTATTTTTTAGTGGAGGAAGGTTTCCTTCCATTGGGAGGCTATTAAAGAATCCACTTGAGCTTTATTGATACATTTGGCATAAGGTCAAGGTATTTTTATCCCCTACAACATAGTTTCAGTCTGGATCTATGCTATTTTAGGGAGGAGTAGCATGGGTGGTTGGAGTGTGTGATTTGGGAAGAGATTTCTTCAGTGAAGGGGACAACCTTCCATCCAGAGGATCTATTGGGGGAGAAATAATTATTTCTACATCAACTTCAACCATATCTTCTTAGTTTTTTTTTTGCAGCAAACCTTCAGCCTTAAGGTTGCAGCTCATATTTGTATATTTTGTGTATTTTCTGGAAACCCTCTTGGGTTGTCTTGGAAAGGTGATGTAGTTCCTAGATCTTTATGTATAGTATATTTTGAGTGATATATTAGTATTTTTATATCATTGTATGATCTCCAGCTGTAGTTATGCTTAGTATGACTTTGTTGTAGTAGCTCTCCGCCATTTTTTTTATCTCACTTTTGTTAGTGATTGTTTATGGGAGGCTTGTTTGCTCATATCATATGATTTGTGCCTCACTATTTTGTATTGATTTTTTGTTCATACTCATAATATAATGGCTCCATATTGGTTTCCATATTTTATGTAATAATTTTCACTACTATTCCCATTTTTTTGTTCAAATATTGTTGCTTCCCTATTTGGGAATATTACAATTAAGATAGCATTGTTGGAAAAGGAGAGGTATTTTTGACCTAACATCAACAAGGATGTCACGAATTTTTGTTGAATGTTGTAGATTTTTCCAAATAGCCAAAGGTATAAGTCAAAATATAGGGTTGTATACTCCATTAGACGTAGCAGAAAGGCCTTTGGAAGAAGTGAGCATGGAATTTGTCTTGGGACTTCCAAGAAGGTAGAGGAAGCATGATTCAGTGATTGATCCAAATTTATCCATGAATGAAACAAAATAAAAATGTAAACATGGACACATAAATGAATAAAAATAATAACTTCATTTCATTAATATCAAAGACTGAAATATGCTTACTTACAAAATGGAAATAAAATGGCCTGGGTGATTGTCACTTATCTCTGAAAGAGATATGATGGCTTATAAATGTCTATGAAATATGTTACAATGAGGCTTGAAGGCCTATTTATTATTGAGGAACAATGGAAAACCCTAAAAATCCAAAAACCTAACCGTAGGAGATGAAGCACCAAAACTATGGGCCATGTATGGGTAAATTGGTAAATCAACTTCCCGGAGTCATAACTTTGGCATACGATCTTCATTTGACACGCAAAATACCTCGTTAGAAAGATATATCTAAGGAATAAAATTTTTGAGTGGCCAAAATTAGTCAAAGACCCATAATCTTCCCGTTTTTCGCAAAAAAGGTTGTTTAGGGCCTCAAAACGACTTTGGAAGTTCAGGACTCGAAAAACTACAAAAATAGTAAACTATGCTACAATTGAGGAAATTGAAAAACTGAAAGAAATAATGGTTGGTGTCCAAGTGGAATAGGTGTTTGGCCACCGATAACCACCTTGATTATTCCTACCCCTTAGGAATAAATTTTCCCCATTGCATTGAGTTCCTCCATGAGATGAGGAAACCTCTATTGAACTTTGTCCCTAGTGAGCCACTTGCCTTGGTGCAAGAGTTGGACAACTTTGATAACCTGATACAACTAGATCTTCTGCGTGCAAGTGTTCTTGAACCATGTGTCCCTAATTCGATCAATTGTGTCTTGCTCCATGCAGTCAGGGTTTAGCTTTTTCTATGTGAGTTTTTCTACAATGTCAGGTGTGTCTAGTAATGATGAAAAGTATGGATGAAGGCGGTCCACATTGAACACTAGATGTAGGCCAAGGAATATGGGAATGATGAGCTTGAAATAATTGTCTCCCATAGCATTGATAATGGTGTAAGGCCCATATCGGAGTGGTATAAGCTTACGATGAGCTTTGGTTAAGCGTTCTTTCTACAAATGCGACCAAAATTTGTCACCCACTTGAAAATTTTGTGGAACCTGATGTTGATCATGTCGCTGCTTGTACTTGGCATTGGAGTTCTCCATGATGTCATGAACCTGCTGGTGGACATGTTGGATACGTTCAATAAATATGGTTTCTTTATCATCCTAAGAAAATACATGTGTGGATTGTTTCTACATAGTCACATGAGGTATGACAACATCAATCAAACACAATGGTTGAAATCCTATACCCACTTGAAAGGGACTGTGAGTTGTTGATCTATCGAGAGATTTTTTATAACTATCCTACACATAGGGGAGTCTCTCATCCCAAGTTTGTGGATTCTTGGAGTTGTTCATGTAGAGTATGTGCACTATCATCTTGTTCACGACCCATGTCTTGCCATCAATCTAGGGATGGAATGTAGTCGACTTAGTGAGCTTGGTGTCCAATAGTGGCTAGAGGCTTGACCAAGATGTGCTCAGGAACCTGCTATCCTGATATAATATAATGGTATGTGGGATCCAAAAATATACACACAATCAATAAAATAATAGGTTTCTAGTTTCCTCTTCTATGATACTATTATTCCAGGCCACCAATATAGACATCTTAGAAAATATATCCACGACTACAAATACATAGTCATTACCATGCTTGGTAGAAGGGAGGCCAGACATATAGTCCATGGATATGGATTCCCACGACTAGATAGGAGTAGGTAGAGGAGTGCACAGTCCCTGCTTCTTGATGGTTGGCTTGGTGATGGTGTAGGAAGTGTAGTATCTAATATATTTGCCATCATCGAGTCGAAGTTTTCTTCAATAAAAGTAACTTTGTAGTACAACCATAGTTTTCTCCACACCAAAGTGTCCTGAGACTTTACTATAGTGCGCTTCCCACAAAAATTTGGCATGCTTTCTTGAAGGAACAAAAAGGTGGCCTAGGTGGCATAATAATGCCTCATAGAGGTGGAAATCTGGAACCTACTTTCCATCTACTAGCATCTGGTACGTGGAGGCGAACTCTTGATCATTTTTTTATTCATGAGTCCATCCAGAGGTCTCGTGGATACAAGAGTTGAGAAAAATAGTTAATGTTGTAACTTGGGTCTGGCTGAGGTAGTCTACAACATGATTGGTGCTTCCCTTTTTGTATTTAATGTGCAAGTGGAATTGTTGCAGATATGTAGACCACATTTCATGGCGATCATTCTGCAACTTCCCTTATGTTTATATAAACTAAAGAGGTCATCGATCAACATGGATGGTCATCTGCTTCCCCAAAATGTAATGCCTCTATTGTCAGAAAGCTTGCATGACTGAATACATATATTTATCATAGGCAGGCTAATTCAGAATTGTATGAGAAAGTGTCTCACTATGATAGGCCACTGGGTGCCCGTTTTGGGTGAGGACTATAGCAATAGCATAGTCAGAGGCGTCTCTCTCAATTTCAAATAGATATTGCAGGTTTCGTAGTGTGAGGACCAATGTAGAGTAGAGATAGTGCTTCAACTTGACGAATGCCTTCTATTGGGATTCAGACCAGATTTTTTTTTCTTTCACCCTGCCCTTAGTATTTTGACTCAAAGGCCAAGTGATATGGGATAATCCCAACATGAACCTCCAATAAAATTTTGCAAGGCCGGAAAATCTGTGAAGCTCTATTAGAGTGGTCAAGGCTGGCCAATCCTGAATGACTTGGATCTTAGTTGGATCTACATGAATGCCACACACATCTATGATTTAATTCAGATATTGGACCTATCCATGCAAAATGTGCATTTCTCCAACTTGGCACATAGTTTTTGTTGTCAAAGGGTTTGACGGACCTACCGAATGTGTTGTATATTTTCTTCGCAACTCTTGTTGAAGATGAGGATCTCATCCAAATAAAAAACCATGAATGAGTTAGTGAAGGGTCGCAATACTTCATCCACTAGCACCATAAAAGTAGCAGGGCCATTTGTCAACCTAAAGGGCATAACCAACCATTCAAAAAAGCCTTCCTTGGATTTGAAGGTGGTATTCATGCATACATGTGTGGGCTCTATTGGAACCTAGTGATCACCAAACTTCAGATTGATCTTGATGAAATAGTTGGCCCCCTTGAGTTGATCCAGAAGGTCACCAATCTATGGGATTAGATACCTTTTCCTAACAGTTATTTTTTTTAGCACATGTTAATCAATGCAGAGCCTCAAGGTCCCCTCCTTATTTTGTATAAGTACAATTGATCTCCCACAAGGTGAGGAACTTGGTCATATGTTCCCTTTTGTAGAAGTTCTTGGATTTGCTGATTGATCTCTTCATTTTCTGTAATGAAGTGATGATATATTGGCCCATTGGGTATAGGTGCTCTGAGAGTTAGATGGATCGAATGCTTGACCTAATATTGAAAGGGTACCCCTACAAGTGAGGAGAATATGTCCCTGTATTCTTCCACGACCGTATCCACATTCTTCTTCTACGAGGAGTAACCCTTCCCGGGGACCATGGATGTGGCTACAATATTCCCATTACTTTGAGAGAAAATCATAAAGAAAATAAATTTCCTAGTTTAAGAGATGATCTTACTACATTTATTAGCATAGATCAAAGATATTTTCGTAGGTGGGGCTACCTCCGATATCATGTAAAACTTAATACCCAAAGAAATAATAACAATGTGAGACCTAAACTCATACACGACATGATGCTTCCATAAGTATTTTTGGCAAAATAATAACAAGAAAATTCAAGAGGATCTACACCTCATCATGAAGGGCTTGATGCTATAGGGGAGGTGACACTACTAGCTGATGCAGCGATCTCGTTCTTGGTGAAGCCACTCGATGGTGTACAAATGGGGTGTGGTTTTGTTGGCAATCCCAACCACTTCATCGCCTCTTCTGAAATGATTTTATTTTGGATCCCATTCTCAAAAATGAATTGGAGCGGTAAGCCCATCACCCACATCTATGAGTGAAAGAGGGGATCCCCATCCTTTGGGTCTTTGGGTTCCACCTTTTGGATCTTGGTGGTGGGTACCATTGCAAAGGGTTTTACGTCAATGACCTGCTTACCCTTTTCAGTTCCCTTGTTAGGTTCCATCTCAGAATCAGAACATGCATTCATCTCTGAGTCTCTCAGCTCGACCACCAGTGCCTACTTTGCGTGACATTCATGGCTGTTATTAGTGGGAATTTTATGAAACTCAAAACACTTGTTGGTGTTGTTCTCTACCTTCCCGCCACCCTCGGCTTGCAACTTCAACGATTTTCCCTAGGGGGTCTCGGTAGGGCTCTGTCATTTTCTCTATGGCTTCAGGGCACCTTTGCTCTAGTTTGGGTTTGTAGAACCAAATTCTTGCTTCTTCTGCTTGAATTTCTTCTCAATTTTGGCAGCATATTGGTATGTTTCACCAAGTGAGGAGATTTGTAGGAAATCCATTTCCTCTTTCATGTATTTATGCAATAAATTGTAGTACCTGAGAACTAGATGTTTCTCAGAATATTTGATTCCTAGCTTCGTGTGCAAGGTATGGAAAAATTTTCTTAGCTCATGTACATCTTGATCCCTCTGCTACTGCAACATACTTCATTGTATGTAATTATCTTCATATCTCGCAATAGGGTAGTATTGTTCCCTGATGACTTCTCAAAAAGATTCCAAGTGGGTGTAGCCGTAAATATTGTGGGTTCCTCCTCGTCCTTCTACTCATAGTAGGTTTCCCACGAGTCCTTGACATAAGGGGAAGCTTTCAATATTGCAAAAGTAATATTTTTCCTATAGGAAAAATCATGAACAAAAAAATATCGTTCCAATAGATTTAACCATTTATCTACAAAATTTGCATCTAATTAGACTTTAAATCTCAAAGTTGACTTGTACCTTAAAGGGAGTGACACCTCCAGAGTGGCTATCAGATGATGATGCATTGCCTATGGGCATCCACCGAAGGATCCATGAAAAGTTATCCATCATCGCATTCCACTATTTCTCGAGTGCGTCCTCGAGAAATATTTTGATAGGATCTCTTGCTCCATTTTCCTTATTTTCAACCTCCATTGGAGGATGTCGGTGTTTTCAGGGCTGATCTTGTAAGGCTTCAACTAGATCAAGCCCTAACTCCTTATACCCTGACCTTGTTGGGGACATGCAAATAAAAACATAGAAAGAGAAGACCGCTCTGACACCACTGGTCCAAATTTATGAAAGAACGCAATAGAATTCAAATATAAACATGGGAACAGATATGTAGAAAAAATATAACCTCATTTCATTAATATCAAATATTCAAATATGCTTACATACAAAATGGAAATAAACTAGCTCGGGTGACGGTAGCTTATCTCTTAGAAAACATGTGGCAAGTACATGCCTCTGAACTATGTTGCAATGAGGCTCGAAGGAATTTTCATTATTAAAAAGCAATGTAAAACCATAAACATACAAAAACCTAACACTAGGAGATGAAGCACCAAAACTATGGGCCTTGTTTGGGTAAATTTGTACATCAACTTCCAGGGGTCCTAACTTTGGCATACGATCTCCATTTTATGCACATAATACCTCATTAGAAATATCTATATGAGGAATAGAAATTTCGAGTGTCCAAATTATATCAAAGGCCTGTGCTTTCACTAATTAAAAAATGTCGTTCAGGGCCTCAAAATGGCTTTAGAAGTTCACGACCTAAAGAATTGCCAAAAATAGTAAATTGTGCTACAATTAAGGAAACCCAAAAACTGAAAGAAGCAATGGTGGGGGTCCAAATGGAATTGGTGGGTGGCCATCAATATCTAACTGGATCAGTGATGGTTGTAGTAGATAGGATTTCAAATATGGCACATTTCATAACATCCAAGAGGACAAGTGATGCTAATGAGGTGGTTGTTTTATCCTTCAAAGAAGTAGTCAGACTTCATGGATTTCCAAGAAATATTAGTTCAAACATATATCCAAGATTTATTGGTCACATTTTGTTGGAAAATGTAAAATAATATGGGATATATATTATTACATAGTTCAACCAATCATTCGTAGAAAGATGGATAGATTAAGGCAGTGAATATGAGCATTGGGAATTCAATGAGAAATTTGAGTGGTTAAAATACAAACCAGTGGGATATCGTCTTGGCATAGGAACAGTTTGAATATGTTGAATTGATTAATAGATCCATTGGTAAGACTCAATTTCATATTTTTTATGGTTGGTCATCGAAGGGTAATGTGGACTTAATAGAGTTTCCATATTTGCGGGAAAGGGAGAGAATTGATGCAAGTGATTTTGCATATATCACGTGGTTGACACATGAGAAAGTGAAGAAAATATTGAAAAATATTAATGACAGGTACAAGGAGAAATCAGATTCGAAAAGAAAAAGAAAGGTTTTCGTTAAAGGAGAGCTAGTAATTGCATATCTTCGAAAGTAGAGGTTTCCAAGGGGTATTGTTGGATTTTTTGGGATTTCCCTAGGTTCGACTTGGACCTTGCACCAACAAAACCCTCAGACACCAACCCTTTTGGCAACCACCTGCAAGAAGATCACAGTCTCACTCGAGGTGGCTATGGGTGGCTACAAAACTAGGTTTCTACAGCCTTTAGGGAGTGCAAGACCTGCCTTTACTTATATTTTCCCATAGTCAACCAATGTTCTAATATGTATATTAATACTACGCAGTATAGCTTAATCAATTAATTCACATCATTAAGATAAACATCAATAAATTACAACATAAGATAATTAGCACTACTATATCATTCCATTGAAAATATTAGTTCGAAGAGAATAACATAAATTAAACATAACACATGTAAACAAATAATATGCTCAAAACTTCTTCTTATTTATTAAGATGGATATGTTCAATATGTTAAACTTCTTTGACCTATGCACACAGCTACAGGTGGTCTGTGCAGACATCTGCAAAATCTTTAAGGTCTCTGAGCACTCAGATACAGAGCCTTCCATTAAGATCCAAAAATAGAAAAAAACATAACATAACATTCTATTATATATATCACATAAATACAAAACCATGCTCCACATACCATGGAATTCAACAAAACAATAAAATAAAAGCCTGAAACCCTTTACAAAATGTGGGGCTTCGACCCACCTCAAATCCCCTAAACTCTGTGTGGTAGATCTAACTTATTAGTAACTTGAACTCCTCTCCTTAAATGTGGAGTCTTTTAACAAAATTAGACCAATTTTGGCTATGCCCAATAGGCCCCCAACACTCACATGTGACTCATCCCGAGTAACTCATATAATGTGCCTTGAACATTATCTTTGATGCTCATGTAGGCATCATTATATTGTTGAAGTATCTATGCTACCTACTTTTCCCCTTTGCATAGTTACTCCAGTAGTTCCATTGTTTTTGGCTCGACTATATTTTGTAGCATGTCTTTCTACCTACGACGCAAATCCTTGAGCTTTCTGTCTATTTCCTATGAAAGCTGGAGGGCCTCATCTTGCCATGGTTGAGTCCTCACTATTATAATATGATCTTTCCTTTGAATATCTTAAATATGTATTTGAATATTCTTTCCTTCTATGATCCTGTCAAGCCACTGCATGAATGCTAAGGTCCTTGCAGTTACCCAGATTTCTTGCAGTTGCTTTTGTTTCATATGTATATCCTCTCCAATCCTATGAATGTTTGTATCCTCCTGTAGTGAGGTCCAAATCTCCAAACTTTCATCTAGAAGCTTCCCACATTCTTCCTTTGTGTCAGAGATGCCTTTTAGTGTAGCTTTGAGGATCATCTCCCTCAGCTCTCAAAATTACCATGTCATGGCTGGCTGCAGCCTCATTTGCAGCTCAGTAATATTCACATGATATTCAAAATTACTATCAGTGAAATTATTATTTGAATATTTGATCATGAGCGCAAGCTTTGTGACCTTCTATATTGGTTATTCTTCCTCTCGGACCTGTACGTTGGACACTTCACTATAATTCTTCACAATTGCTTCTCCTAGTTGCAGTTTTTGCTAGCATGTCTCATCTCTTTCCTAGATAATCCGATCAAAATTCTTCTTCATCGTAGTTATTTTCTTCTCCACTTGCATTCTTATCAGTGAATGGAATTATTCTCTCCCTTATAACTCTTTTGTGATGTGTTGGTGGAACTCATGCTATTTTTATATCAATAGCACAATGATGTTTATGCTGACATTTTCCCATCCTTCTAAGCGCTCTCTATCTTTTTCAGCTTCAAACTGTAGTGCTCCTCCTGGTACCTACAAAATTCTTACTCCAAATTTTGTCTCTAATCGGTGCTCTGGCTGTGCTAGTTGACTTGTTTGTTATTTTGGTCTATTTATCTGCTTCAGTTGTCTGGATGTCTCAACTAGTACCTTCAATCATGCCATTCTTTATTTGACACATGTTAGGAGTGTGTTGTAGTGATCCTCTATCTTTGTCCATGAATCCTCTCTCACTTCTTGAACTTATCCCTAATCTCATTGATGTCCCCCTCAATGAGGATAAGCGGTGTTTCTCCCCTTGGATTTGTCTACCTCATGCTTCTTCCTTGCACTCGTGTAGTTACTGTAGGGACTCTATTATATACGATGAATGGTGAATCTTCTAGCTCTACGTCACTGGGAGGGCCCCAGCCACCTTGGTCATGCTATGAATCTGTCTCTTCTGTGCCTTTATCTTTTCCACTTGTGCCTGCATGTTGTGCAGTGTCTTTCTCTATTTCACTATCTCCTATATGTGTAATCATACATTCCTCTAAAAAATGTTGTGTAATGTGGAAAAATTCAGCTTCAATGACTAAATATGGCAAGGAATTCCATGTCTATATTGAATCCTTCCATGCCTTCACATAGAACCTATGTAAACCAACCTTGAAATATTCAATGTTTCGGTACTTCTCAAACAAACTAGGTCGAGAGACTCGGATTTTGTTTCACCACCATGTGCTAGTCCATTTCCATCCATACCAAAAAATTCTTGTTTTCTAGTGCAACATAACCTTTTTTTGGATTTTTTGGGCTTGACCTAGGTTCAGCTTAGAATTCGCACTGAATAAACCCTCAGACATAGACCCTTTTGGCAACAACCTGCAAGCATCTTATAGTCCCACCCAAGGTGGTTATGGGTGGTTGCAGAACTAGGTTTTTGCAGCCTTGAGGGACTGTGTCTGGTGGCTTTACTTGGGTTTTTCTGTACTTAACAAATCTTCTAACATGTATATTACTACTACATTTTATAGCTTAACCAATTACTTCACGACATTCATATAAACATAAATACATTACACCATAAGTGTGGACATGATGGAATGTATCACCCACAGTAGGGTATCTCCCCGGTGTAGAATCCCAATTAGAATCTACACGGTTTCATTTGGGTATCCCATCTGGTATGTAGGCACGGTTTCCATTAATTTGGTGGAGATGGTTTTCAGACGAGGAGAGAACTTACTAAGGGAAGAACACATGGAATTTGAAAGAACAAAAGTCTATGATTGAAAAAATCCCCCTGAAGCACAACACCATGAATAGAAAATTGGATTTCAAAGCATGGAACTTAAGAAAAGTATTGTTAGCAAAACCTTTACTAAGATCATACTTATGACGATATTTACTTAACAAATGGGAAATAGTTCACAGTGGGTAAGTATTTCATCTATAACATATGTGCATTGAAACAATGATTTAAAGAATATATCAATAAAGAAATGCATTGACATCATTTAAGGTTATCACATCATATACGCTCCACATGTTGCAAGGAAACTCATAACACAAGGAAATATCACTACTACATTTGGCAGAAATTCCGACACTTGGCTCTGACGCTTTTGACCAAATGTCAGAAATTTCCCCAAATTTTTTCCATCTCGCCCAAAACCGTCGCTATACTAACGTTTATAGAAAAGTGTCGCAATACCGACATTTAGACAAAGTGTCGCAATTGCGACGTTTGGAGGAAGACGTCGCAATTGCAACACTACGGCCCAAAGCGTCGTTATTGCGACGACTGCCTCCAAACGTTGCAAGTGCGACACAATGTCTAAGTTTCACAATTGTGACATTTGGAGGCACCCGTCGCAATAGCACCGCTTTGTCCGTCGTCGGTATAACGACACTTATATGCACGCTACATAAAAATATGAAACTTATATGCGCGCTACATAAAAATGATTTTATTATTTTGTATCCATCGCAATAGCTACATTAACGTCTGATATCACGCGCGCATTTGCCCTCCGCTCTTGCAGAACAGAATTCACCCTCAGCATTCTCCCTTAGCTCTTGCAGAACAACATTTTCCCTCAGCATTCACCCTCAAACGTTTGCCCTCAAATCTTGCAGAACAACATTCGCCCTCAGCTCTTGCAAAATGGTAAGTTCTTACTGCAGGCCCTTCCTCCTATAGTAGGGTTGACTCTATTTGGGTTTTCTTGGTCAATTCCATTGGATTGTGTTAGGCTGTAGGGTTATCTCTAGATGTCAAGAATCAATATTTAATACCCTCTATTATCTTCATCACCCAATACAAGAGTTAAATTTTTCCCAAAGAAACGCTTATTAATTTGGCAGCCATTATTTCTCCCTGCTATAAAAACCCTACATTTAAATGAAAACAAGCATTGCATTTCAACTAAAAAAATCTATTAGTATTCAAATGTACATGTGTGCTACATTAACGTTTGATATCATGCGTGCATTTTCCCTCCACTCTTGCAGAACAACATTTTCCCTTAGCATTCACCCTCAGCTCTTGCAGAACAACATTCGCCCTCAGCATTCGCCCTAAGCTCTTGTAGAACATCATTCGCCCTCAGCATTCACCCTCAGCTCTTGCAGAAAAAAATTCGCCCTGCATTCACCCTCAGCTCTTGCAGAACAGCATTTGCCCTGATTTCACCCTCAGCTCTTGCAAAACAACATTCGCCCTCAGCTCTTGCAGAACAACATTCGCCCTCAGCTCTTGCAAAATGGTAATTTCTTACTGCAAGCCCTTCCTCCTATAGTAGGGTTGACTCTATTTGGGTTTTTTTGGTCAATTCCATTGGATTGTGTTAGGCTGTAGGGTTCTCTCTAGATGTCAAGAATCAAGATTCAATACCCTATATTATCTTCATCACCCAATACAAGATTTAAATTTTTCCCAAAGAAACGCTTATTAATTTGGCAGCCATTATTTCTCCCTGCTTTAAAAACCCTACATTTAAAAGAAAACAAGCATTGCATTTCAACTACAAAAATCTATTAGTGTTCAAATGTACATGTGTGCATCACTTGTGTAGGGTATTCCTTTTCCACTTTCACATTATCCAATAATGTGTGCAGTATAGTTCATATTTTTTGTGATTTAGATTATCTTGAAAAAGGAAAGGTAAATTATTTCCCATGGAAAAAGAAGGTTTTCCCTTTTACTACTGGAAATGGTACAACAAAGTTCCATTTCTACCCGAAACTCCTATGAAACAGGAACCAAATAAAGGCCATGTCCTCAATGGACATCATTTGGCTTTGAAAATGGCCATTGCACCGTGTTGTTTTTTATATTACATCACGATAGTTTCTTAGGTCATTTCTTGTTTCTTGAGATGAAAAACAACCAAAGAAATTATGAAGATCCTTTCAAGAAATAAATGACCATTTCTCAATCATATCTCAACTATTTTTTATTTTATTCAGTGGTTGCTTACTTTGAGAGAAATTTGACACTTTTATAAGGAATATAACATAAAAACACAAAATGGGAAGGAATCGATGAGGTAGATGACCTTTAGTTGTTGTCAATTAAGAATTGATAATACACGATGCATGTTCTGTACTACAAACTAGATTCCTTCCTGGAGTTAGGACACAAAGTATTGAATCAAAGTTATAGTTTCTAACTTCTTGTATTGGTTCATCAATCTTGAAATTCAGACATTGCATGTCTTCATTGCTTCATGTTTGAATAATTTGCATCATATCTTACAATAGGAAATTAGGAATTATGATTATTATTACTTTATGGATCTGTTAAGTTACTTTTAAGTTTGCATGGTTTAGTGTGAAATTATTCTAGTGTGCCCCTAGGCCCAGGTGAAGGAATGCCAAGGATTGAGAACCCTAGTTGTTAAATGGTATTGTTTATTATACCCAAAAACCCCTCAACATCACTTCTTATTAGTTCTTAACAATAGTGTTGTAAACAATTTGAGAATTGATATAGCAAAATCTCGCACTTCTCAAGATAAACTCCTAAAGCTAAAGTGTGATACCATGTGTAATTCAATAGCCCCATTGTCACCTCACCGACCTCTTTTCACTTCGGGCTAGCTCTCCTCCAACTCAAGGGGGGTTCTCCCTAGTAGATGTTAGGGATCTAATGGCCCAACCAAACCAAGTCAAGAGCCCCTTAACTCTCTATGTTTACTACTATCAATCAAAATATTGAACAATAGGGTCAGACATGCATCTTGAAGATAAAATTGCCAGGGTATTTTTGGGTAATTTCAAAGGGAAAGTCCCCAAACACATATAATCAAGGAATTATAACGTGATTTCAAACATTAAATATCAACAAAATCCTTTAAATGATATTGAAAGGAAAAAGGTGATGGAAGATAGAAAGTGCCTTACTTAAATGCTCTAAGGATTTTTCAATAGTTGCTCCAAAAGCTTCACTTCAAGGCCCTTCAAGATTGTCTCCAACAATGCTATACCATCAGCTTCAACAATTTTGCTCCAAAAATTTCCTCAAGGTCTTCACAACAAGTTTACTAGAAGTTTCTCCAACAATATATTCAATAAGGTCTTCATTGTCAACTCGTCTCTTTTTTGGGTACCTTAATGTGCAATGACATGTTTCCAGGACTGAATTCAATGCAAAGCATATTTGAAACTCTAACTCTGTCTTCCGGTGTCTTATTAGAAATTATTTCAGTTTACATTTTGTGTTTTCAAGTTAGATATTGTTTTCAAGTTTTTACATTTATAATTTTATTGCAATGTGGCAGACTGATCAGATCAGTGCAGGAACAACCCCAAGACGGGATGATCGCGAAAAGAGGCTAGCGGAAGAACATGTAAAGTGCCAGCATTGCTCTATCTTCAGGTATTTTAGTTATTTACATAATTGAAATAATATTAATTTTTTTCAAATATGTAGACACCTAGCCATGGTACGCCTGATGATTCCCTCTTTGGGGAAGAGCTTTCTTCATCCCTATCTCCAGTGTTCTTGTTGCGAAAAAAGGCACGAGATGCAAGGTCGGAATTTAATACTTTGATAGACACGCCTCAAACACCTAAAATAGAAGAGAGGATAAAACAACTTATGAGCCAGCTAGAAACATATCAGGTAATAATAAAAAGTCAAAAGGATATTTTTTTTGTTCTGCATGAGATGAATTGTGATAGTTTGATTTTTAATTTTTACATTGACTAAAATAACAAAAAGTTCTTTTGTATGTAGCGTTTTCTGGCACTTGCTGAATCCGGTGTTGGTGGTAGTGGGACACAAGGGCAAGAGATTGCCCAACAACCCTCTCGTACACCTTCTACTCCTTTAGGTGCCAGCCAAGAAACACACCCTGCCCAAGCAGACACCCAGCCAACCGCTGAACGTGTTGGCAATGGTGAGGCTGATATGGCCAACTACATTATTGCGTTTCCTGGAGCTACTCATGTCAGCTCCATAGGGACCATTAATGGCACATTGTTGGTGAACGATGAAGGTGTCCCTATAAAGCATGTACAACTCCCAGGTAAATTTTAATATTTTAGCTATTTCATGTACTTTATCTAAAACATATTTATCATGATTTTTATTTTTAAATTAATGATAATATTTTTTTTTTTCTGTGTAGGAAATAATGAGTTCTACAGGTTTCTGGAGAGCCATGCGTTGGTAATTTTTGGCCCAACCATACGCACAGGGTGGAATTCCCAAAATTCCAACCTAAAAAAAGAACTTCTAGATTATCTAGAAGCCCTTTTTGGGGTGGACACATTTGACAGAACAACAGTGGCTCGAGTAGGCAGCAAATATTTGAAATATACCAGGGACACCTATAGGACGCAATTGCAATTTAACCCTAGATATGAGTGTCCTCTCACAGTTCTAGAGAGTGAGTGGAGAGCACTCATCCATGACGGAAAAGAGAAAAGGGCAAAGAAAGAAGGAAAAATGCCAATTGGACCCGCAAGGTAAATTACAACTTTAATTCAATAGCTTTAATTTTCTCTATGTCTGAAATAAAAGTGTGCTACATCATATCTGACTTCAATCTTTTGATGCTAGGTTGCCTGACACCTCAAAGGCAACCAAATCTAGGATTGAAAAAAATGGCCATTACAAGCTAGGCTAGGGCGGCTACTTGAAATTAGCCGCAAGAATTGTAATTAAGTAGCTAAAATTCTTATAATTAATTGTATCGCCTTCCAACATTTTTGTAATCCTATAAAATATGATTAAAAATACAAAATCATATGTAATATAGGGTGATGACTTCAGAACAGAAACTACAGAGGAAGATAAAAATATCGCTTTCCATTTCGGCTATCAAGCCGTAGTTGAAGTCGCAGAAGCTTGGGGCAGGTCCTAAGATCCAGAATGCCTGATAAGGTAAAACATTAACCTTTCAATATGTTTGTTTTCGTCCATAAATTTAATTTCTAACAACTTTGTTTAAATCAGGGGAGCAACACTACCGACGAGGAAAGTAACCCAGTTTTAGAGCCAAATGTAGATGATCCTCACGTGCAACCTGATCATTGTAGTGGGGACCAAGGCGACAATGCTACTATCAGTGAGGGCCGTGACGGTAATTAATTTCCACTTATAATTTTTTGTAATTATACCTTGATGGTTGTCCTTATAACGTTTTTTGTTTAAATGATAGAGAATGTTTCCCTTGAGGATCTTACCACCAGAGAGGAAGACAGGGTAACAGTCCCAACGGCGACAATTGGTGCACCAGGTAAATAATCTCATTGCAATTTTTTTTATTAATATTACCGAACTAGTTCAATGATATTTAAAAACTGACAATTAAAATATAATATTATCTCTTTTTGTAGGCGATTCCCCGTCACTGGATGAAACCAGACATCGTGACTACGCAACTAGGTCAGTGGCGACAACTGGTGCACCAGGTAAATAATCTCATTGCAACTTTTTTATTAATATTACCGAACTAGTTCAATGATATTTAAAAACTGACAATTAAAATTCAATATTATCTGTTTTTGTAGGCAATGCCCCGTCACTGGATGAGACCAGACATCGTGACTACGCAACTAGGTCAGCGACGACAATTCGTGCACCAGGTAAATAATGTCATTGCAATTTTTTTTATTAATATTACCAAACTAGTTCAATGATATTTAAAATTTGACAATTAAAATTTAATATTATCTGTTTTTGTAGGCGATGCCCCGTCACTGGATGAGACCAGACATCGTGACTACGCAACTAGGTCAGCAGTGCGAGTCGAAAGGCACGAAACAAGAGTAGAGCACGATGATATTGATGATGTAATTAGGAGCTTTAGAAATAGGAAGAAGAAAAAAAAAATTGATAATGTAAAATATTGTATTATTATAAGACAAACGTTACCATACTTGGAACGTTTTTTGCGTTATATAAAAAACTCATTTATCATACTATTTTTATTTCAAGCATTAATTTCAATGTTTCCTTGCGTATTTTTTGTTGAATTATTTTTTTATTAGTTATTGAATCTTTTTTTTTATGCTCATGAAAGTAAAAAATGAAATATAGATTGGGTATTGGGGAATTGAGAGTGATGTGAGGGGGGAGGGGCCATAAGAGCTTCCACCTTCACGTGGTTGGCCCTGTTTAGTAGAGAATAATTTATTGGAGCGATTTAATCTTGGAGCAAACCTCCCTTGATCCATCGTAGCAACAAAAAAGTCACTGTTGACTTAGTTGCTACTCTTTCAGATCATGGGAGGCTTGTTCCAAGTTCATGCGACTCCAATAAATTATTCTTGAAATGAAGAGGAGCTTATTAAGGTATGTTTTGAAATTTTCAACATATGTTCTAACATTATCATAAGAATGCATCTTAGATTAAAAAATACTACATCAATTACTTGTATTTATTGTATAGATAATGATGGATTTTGATTGACTTGGCAGTGCAGGTACAAATCCTCTTGCATCATGAGCAATACAACTTGTCAACCAGGGTCATGTCTAGGATATTTTTTCTTGTGCGCTTGACCAGGTTCGTAATGTCACATTTTGGAAGTTCCTTTACAGTTCATAACTCAATATTAAGCTTGTTCATGATTATTATCTAGGTTTTTTGTATGTGTTTTTTCATCTATTTGATTGTAAGCAACTCTACATGTTTCCTGTTGTTCTCTATGATTTATTCCATTACCACTCCCACGATGAATCTGAATTTATTGTTACATAGGTTACTTTATTGTTACTATGATTTCTCCATTTACGATTTCATAGGTTACATCATGTAAAGTTGTCAATCTCAGGTTGGTGATGAGCTTTAGTTCTCCAGATTTGGGGCTTTTCTGACATTTTCTCCCTCATGTCATTCCTGCATCACCTCGTTGTTTGAGCATGCCAATTTTCTACCACTTGTACCAATTGGCACATGTCAATCCCTGAGTGGTGCCACATTTCACCTATTTTCAATGAGAGTTTAGGGTTTCTCTAACATAGCTTCAGAAATCCGATTCAGTGCCTGCTTGAATATTGTCACATAATACTCATGGTTTGGATTGATGAGCATGTTCTGAATGGTTGGTTGATTCATAAGAACCACCCATATAGTCATCTTGAAATATTTCAGAATTTTTCTCGGGTTTCCTTTTTCACCGTTTCTAGTGGGTGGTATGGTGTGGGGTGATCCATCAATAATGGTGCTCTTGTAGTAGGGAATTTGTTTTTGGGGATATAAAGGAGCATTTGATGTAGATATCATATTGGATGCATTCATAGATGGGCACGAGAGGTCAAGAATTTAAATTAAAAATATGCAACCTCTAGCATGGCAACCTGAAGGCCGCGAGAGACATTGGTTAAAGATTGTTTTGTGTTGGCCTTAATATAGTCATGATTTCTTTCTATTATCTTAATGCAAATATATAGTCCGGTCTCATTAAAATGAGGATTGTGGTTGTATTTCTCTTTGGTTGTTTCTCTCTTAATGCTCCAGAAGTTGCCAAAAGTTGTGATAGTTGTTTAGTTTGACTGTTACAACTTAAAAGTGGTTTTTAGCAATGGGAGTCATGTTTTTTAAGGTTCATACTAATATGAATATCTTGTAATTCTATATTCAGGATAAGAGAAGATGGCCTCTGCTTTGGGCAGTATGAAAACAATTTCCACATCTACCTCATTGGGTAACAATGGAAAGGGGAAGAAGTTGGGTGCAATGTTTGATAATTATGGCAGACAATTGTCTTCTCTTTCAGTTTTTTCACCCATTTCCTTTAATCGCTCAAGCAGAAGAGGGACTCTGAGATTACGCGACAAAGAGAAGGTAGTTAATACAAGAGCTATGGAAAAGGATTTGTACTTCAACAAGGATGGCTCAGTGACAAAAAAATTGTAGGTCAGAGAAAAAATTATGTTTAAAGGAAGGTCACCTGCATGTGAAACTTCACTGCGGTGGATATTTACTTGTCCACTTATATTTGATTTTAATGTGTTATTTTAATTATTCATGGAGGGTTGTTTTGGCATATGGTCTGGCATTCAATTGCACACTTAATGAAAGCATTGTCAATTTGTCTTGCAGGCGGTGTGAACAAACTTGCTGATCTTGTTGGAGTCACCCTTGGGGCGAGGGGAAAAATGTTGTCTTGGAGAGCAAGCATGGTTCTCCAAAAATAGTTAGTGATGGTGTGACAGTAGCTAAGGAGGTAATTTGTAGATGTGTGCTCTGGTTTTCTTTTTAACGTTGTATTAGTTCCCCCTCTTAAATGTCTTAGATTTGGTAGGCATAATTTGAAAACTCAAAGGTGAAAGGAAACATATTTGTTACCCAGTGGTCTACTTGGCCTATGGACTAGCCACATTAGAGTGATGCATAAATATTTTCACAACAATAAAAGGAAAGGGTTATGGCTGAGTCAAATTTTATTGTTATTGACAGTGTAATGAAATGTATCTCAATGCTATGGTTTTGGCCTTTTTATTGGTTGAATTAGAGGACCCAGTTGAAAATATTGGGGCCAAGTTGGTAAGTCAAGTTGCGGCAAAGAAAAATGATTTAGCCGGGGATGGAACCACAACATCTGTTGTTCTTGCACATGTTCGAATATTGAAAAATTCCAGAACAATGAATGGAGAATAAATCTCCCTTCTTTTAACACAGAGAAAATAAAAATTTCTTTGACAGGAGAAGAGTTTCAATACTTTGAAAACAAACTTCTATTCCCTTCAATAACTCAAAAAAAAACTATTACACTTCTTCCTCACTGAGATGGATTACAAAATTATGACTGCTACAAAACGCAGTGCATAAAACCAACTCATTGTTTATTCAAAACAAACATACTCTGTCTCTAAAACAGTCTGCTGTGTTTTTCACTTTCGCACTGCTGTGCATACACACTTAAAAAGTTACACTCGGTCTTTCACTTTTTACACACTGCTGTGTAATAAAAAATTTACGTACTGTTTATAAAAAAAACTACCAAGCTTTTTTGTCCTTTTTATTTTTATATGCCGTAACATATAAAACATATTATAATAAACCGTCTTTTAAAAAAAATAAAATTAAAACTAAATTCTATGGCCCACCTTTCATTTCGCATATGATATATATATATAACATATGTTTAAAACATATGTATATATTAAAGCATACATAAAATTAAATTTTCAAAATATTAAATAACCCTTTCCATCGGACTTCAAAAGTTTGAATAGATTGAATTTAAAACCAAATTCACGTTCCAAAATGGGATGTTGATGTTTGCCTAATTTGTAACGCGAATTCTCAATCCAATGTGCCTTATAAAAAATTCGGGTCCGATTTTCAGGTTTTCAGATTCCCTTCAATTTCATACAATCCAATATTAATGCTCCACGTGTCCTCTTTTTGAATTTAAAAAACTAGGGGGTAAATTTCTGTTTGTTTAATTTCTGGTTGGTGAATTGCGTTAATGCTGGTTGTTGTGTTTAAATACAATCCTGTACAGAAATATGGCTCCGGCCATCTACAAAAAAAACTTGCAGGAATTTTAAATGCTGAATTAAATTTCTGGATGGCATGCAAGCAACCTCCAAAAAAAAATGTTGCTACTGCATCCGTCCTTCTGCTGCAGCAGTTGAAGTTAAAATTCAACATCACAGGGTTTAATAAGTGAGGGTGTAAAGGTAACTTTTTGTCGATAGTACTGGATTAAGATCATCTATTCATTTTTGTAGGATCTTATGGTGTTTGGTTTTTTAGTTTTGGGTTGGGCTTATTGAGTCTAAGATAGTTTTCGAGTGAAAAAATTTCTATCGGGTATTAAAAAATTTTGGTTCTTTTGTCAAAATTTATGAGCTTGTTAGGAAATACAAAACTGACAATGGTTGTATCTTAAATTTGTGGAAAATAATTTGAAATGAAACCTTTTTGTTTAGGTTGTTGTAGCAGGTGAGAACCCCGTTCAAATTACTAGGGGCATTGACAAGACAATAAAGGCCCTTGTTTCGAAACTCAAAATTTTGTCAAAGGAGGTAAACGCTTGCCTTTTGAGTAGGCTGGTTTTCCTTTTTGCTGATGGTTTGGTGTATCTAATTGAATTAGTTTCCTAAGGTATTTTTGGTTGCAAAATCCTTTTCATTTTTCATACAGTATTGGCCTTGTGGAATACATTTGATTGTGTGGTCTTGTTATATCTACAACATTTGTAGTTGTTTAGTCTTATGGCCGAGGTGCACTTTTATTATGGAAATAGTTGATGCAATATTTTCATTTAATCCTTACTGTAGGGTAGCATGTTGAGAAGTTTCTTGTGAAACATTTGGTATTCAAAATGACACTTGATCCTATACAACATCATGCACTTGACTTCAAAATTAATATTCAAGGTGTGCCAGACAATTCTTGCAAAATTTCAAATATTTATGTTGTTTTAAACCATTATCTTTTTCATGTATTAGATGCTGAAAATGAGAAAAATACTTTGGTATGAAACCAACTGGTGAATAATTTCCAGCAAAACAACCACTTCCAAGACATGATTTAGAGGTAGAACATATGTACTTATGAAGCATAGAAAGATATCCTTGATGCATTGTCAATGTTTGGCTAGGGTTATTTTTGGAGAAAATAAATCCTTATTCCTAGAATAGTGATCTTCAATACAAGTAAATGCCAGAGAAGAGAGATCATCGTGTGACATAAACCTATTAACAAAAGTGAACAGGGAATGATTATTAATTATGGCATACTAAGTTGTCAGTGATTTTGACTATTTGTCTTTAACATGTAAAAATGTTAAATTCAAAACTTACATCATCATGGTTTGGCATCATGAGCTTACTAATTGTCCACCATGCTCATAATTTCATTGTTGTCTTCATATCTCTAAACAACGTTTCAAATAGTAATAATAAAAGTTCTATAAGAAAAATCCAGACCTCCATGCTGCTGCTCCTTGTGAGACAAAGTCAAAATTGAATTACACAATCTGACACATAAGAATCTCCTATATCCCAGTGGTATGTATCCAAATTCTTATAATAGTGTCTTCAAGACTTATGTTGACATTTCCAATGAGATATTTAAGCAATGAAAGATGGAGCCTTCTTCATTGTTGTATATGTAACAATCCTTTATTAATATAAAGATTGATGGTTTTGTCTTTCTGAAAATAAAATGTAAAAATAATTTATTGTGGTCAATTGAAAAGTTTTTTTTTTTAATATTTTCATTATGGAAGGGCAACATAGATATATGCCCTTCTAATTGAAATTCGGACCTGCCCTTCAAATTTGATCACTGTGTGGGACCTTGACAAACAATAAAACTATTCCGCCACGTGTTATATAAAACATATAACAAAACGTTTGTCAAAACTTCAAACGAACCCTTTAGTCGTGGGTATTTCATCACGAATTGATCATTTTACCACGTACCTTCTTCTAGAGGAATATTCTTCCACTTGATTAGGTACTTCATAATGGTTATATGTCAAAGAGATACCGAATGTTTATCTATAACTTTTTGTGGTTCAAGAATCAACTTTCATTCTTCATCTAATTTTGGAAGTTCTATTTACATTGGCATATTTTTTCCCAAAACCTTTTTTAGGCAAGATACATGAAAAACCTTATGAATGCAAGAAGAAGGAAAATATAAATTCTATACCACTTACATGTAATCCTATGAATAATTATTTAGGACCATAACATTTTTGAGCTAATTCTTTATTCTTCTTTTTCGTGAATGAAGATTGCTTATAATGCTATAATCTAAAAAATACCCAATTACCCTGCTCAAATTATCTTTCACTTCAATGTTGTTCCCCTTGTTGTTTTATCATGTTTCATGCCATTTGAAGGTTTTCCATAATAATTTTCAAAGTTTCTTTAGTATTTTCCATATGTGACTCTGTTTCCTATACTTTGGACTTATCTTGCAAAAAGTATGAGATACTAGGAGTTGGATATCCATAAAGGGCCTTAAATGGGGAAATTTTAGTAGATGTGTGATAGGTAGTATCATATTACCATTCTTCCTTGACGAACCCTCTTCATCCATTAAGATTGCTTTTCTAAAGAGTAACATTGTAGATAACTTTAAAAACATTTGTTAATTATTTTTGTTTGACCATTTGATTGTGTTTGATATGTAGAACTCATGGTAGCTAGTGTTTCTCCACTCATATTAAATAATTATTTCCAAAATTTTCTTGTTACTATTACTTTAGGAAAACCATGAAGACTATGAATTTCTTTCACGGACACTTCTACCACTTGGCTTGTTGTTTATGTACTTTGAGCTCTACAAAAAAATCTACAAAATTTGTCTATATAAATGACCACAAAAATGTAATACTTACCTTTATATTTTAGTAACCCTGTAATAAAGTCTATTGATATATCTTCTAGTCTTTGAATATGTATGTGGAATGGTTGAAGTAACCCTAGAGATTTTAATATCTCTCTTTTATTTATTATGCAAACCTGACCTTCTCTTACAAAATTTTGAATATCTTTCTTCATTCCTTCCAAAAATATATTTTTTGATCCTTTGAGATGTTTTAAGGAACCCCGCGTCCTACCATCAGAGAGACATGGGACTCCCTTAATATTTTTTTATTCAAATATGCTTGCGTGCATAAAAATATTCTACATTTGCACCAAAGTATATCTCTTTCACTCCCAATGCTCCATAGAGTTCATCCCATCCTTTATAAATTTTAGTTTTTGTTTAGTACTATTGTCATTTTTCCATTATGGCAAGCGTCTTCTAGCCACCTAGGAATAGAAAATGTAATTGGATATAAATTTGAGGCCTCTTCTATTTTAGAAAGAGCATCATGTACTAAATTTTCCTTACCCTTTTTGCATATTATCTCAAAATTAAAACTTTGCATTTTTTCTCCTCATTTTTGTTAATCTTCTAATGAAAATCATAGCTTCAAAAAATACTTTATGCTATCATGTTATATCTTGACTTTAAAGTACCTCCCAATGATATACTATCCCCATTTTTTATTGCATGTAATATTGCTTCCATTTATTTTTCATACGTAGATTTCACCAAATATTTTCTTTGAATTCCTTGCTTTTAAAAGCCAATGGTATCCCTTATTGTGTTAATGTTACGTAAATTCCTTGTCCTAGTGCCTCACACTCTACTATGAATGTTTTACCAAAATTAGGTGCAACCGATGTTGGTGTAGAATACATGGCATCCATTAAAAGCGAGAATGCCAAAGTAGCCTCATCATTCCATATAAATGATATTTTCTTCAAGAGATATGTGAGTGGACTTGAAATGCATGCATAATTCTTAACAAATGATCAATAATATCGTGTAAGTCTAAAAAATCTTCTAAGAACCTTGATTTTATTAGGAATAGGTCATTTTGTAATAGCTTGCATCTTTTGAGGCTCCAACTTCACTCCTTCCTTTAAAACAATATGAACCAAATACTCGAATTCTTATTTCCCAAAAGCACATTTGGATATCTTTACATAAAAATGATTGTTCTCAATAATTTATATAAATTTTCCACATGTTTAGTGTGGTATTCCCATGATTTATTATAAATATGTGTATTATCAAAGAAAACCAACACAAATTTTATAAGATGGGATAAAACAAAATTGTTCTTAAGTCGAGCCCGCCGGACTTCAAACGACGATAAACCATAATTCAAACCAAATTCACGTTCTAAAATAGCCTGCTGACGTCGGCCAATTTTGTGACGCGAAAACCAAATGTATTCCACCCTAATCTTTTTCGGGTCTGAAGTTGGGCTGGCGTACGGAGGGAGAGTTGTGATGTGAATTTCTTATCAAATTTACCCTAATATTTTTCGGGTCCAGATTTCCACTGCGCGAGTGGCCCAAACAAAGATCCGCTCCAATCAATTTCTGCCACGTGTCCTCAATCAAAACTTGCCCTGCTCCCGGCTGTGGGTGCATTCGATGGCGTTTAAGGAAATGGGACATGGATGTGGCGATTTCATATCAATCGTATTAAGTTCAATTAAGTTCCAAGGTTTTCACATCAAATCCACATTAATTAAGTTTTAACACTGTTCAAGATCGGACCTCCACTCCTGTTAGCGATTCCGCATGCTCCAATATGATCCGACCTTTGTCTCTCATTAATGATCAGAGATTAATTATGACGGGCATCCTTCGATTGCATTGCAGTCAGGTCGATAAAATGGCATTTCGCTATGGCTTTTCAGACGAGTCGGTTGCTAGGTTACACTGCCTACTCACTGTGACGAGAAGGAGAAGTGGCCAGCTGAACTGCTGCTTAGACCTTTGCCGTTCATCCCATTTCTCTGGGCCTCCCCCAGGTTCCGTTTTCCTCTGTTTCTTGGAATTCTGCTTCTCCGTCTCCTCTTGTGCCCACTGCTAGTGAGACTGCACCCATGCCTCGCCTGCGTCAAAGGATGTGTTGCCGCAGGGGGAGCACTAGATTTCAACCCCTGCGCGCTCCCTCCAACCCCTCAATCGAATCGTCTTCCGGCCAGTCCAGTGATTATCACGCAGGTCGCTATCCAAATACTAGGAGTGGGCGGGGTCGGGTTGTAGGATCTAGTCACCGTATGGATTCCCCTGCTCCTCATTTCCCCACCACTAGTTCACCTTCTCATATGACGTGCACTGCGCAATTTTCCTTTAATTTCTCTATCAACCGCCCATGAATCACAGCTTCAGTCACTGTGGTTTTCTGCGAGGAGACCCAAACGGAGGAAGAATGCACCCGTCCGACGGGTCTGAGCTCAGAAAAATCCGGCCAGCATTCGGGCCTTCAGTAGGGGAGTCGTGGCATGAATGTGGAGGTAGCACCTAGCGATCTTGGACCTTCCGAAGGATGGTGCCGAATCGTCGAGGAGCCGGAGGAGTAGTTTGGTTAATTTTTTTTTCATGCTTCGCGGCCCACTTAATTGGGCTGCTTTTAGATTATTTTACTGTGCTGGACCTTTGTAATATTTTTGAATTTTGTAAATTAAATGTTCAAGACTGGTTTCCCCATATAAGGGCAGTCTTCTTAATTTTTTTATTTTTGATGACAAATTTGCCATGATTATGGGCAATGATTTTGACTTCGGTGTAATTTTATTCCCACTGTTAATAGATCAACTTTACTTAGAAAAAAAAATGTTGCCCTGTTTCTATTTTAAACCTGTTTTTTGAAATACAGAGCCATGTTTATATGGTCTACGTATTATACTCTTTCTCTGTATATCTACAAGAACCTTTTTGCTATGAACAGGGTGGATTCTGTAGTGGGCTACTAATGGAAACAAGCGAGCCTGAACCTTACATCTTGGATGCAATAGATGGTTACCAATTTTGGAATCAAGTGAGCCTGATCTTACAAGTGAGCCTGGGTTTCTGCAGATGGTTTTTATTTCTGGGAACAAGCGAGCGAGAACATACAATCGACCCTGGGTTTATACATATTTTTGCTCTATCATGGATGATTTTTGTGTGAGGTGTATATCAACAATACATGTCTTTACACATTTCCTGTATCCGCTCTATGATACTATTTTATGTGTTGACAGGTTATCACTCTGCCTTCAAAACTAGCGATGTTGGTTTATTGATATGGTCTGATGGTCTTTTTATATTTTGGACATATCACACTCCTTCCATGATTAGCGTTTTTCTCTGTTCAAGGATTTTGGGTACTTTAATTTGTATTTGGAACAATGGATGTTGGTACTCTATCTGTTGCGTTACTATTCTACATACTGCTATTTCACTTTCTTATAGATGCCTTGGGCATATTTGGATGCTTTCTCATATTGTCGATAATCTCCATGTGGACCGTTACTGGGTTTTATATCATGTCCCTGTATGTGACATGGGGTATTTTTCTATCATTGTCTGGGGTGGGACTTCCACTTTTCTGGATGGATAATTGGGTTCCAATCTTCAGATGTGAAAATGTAATGACTTTATGGACTGTTTTACTTCATATAATATATTCAAAACAACGTTTTTTCTCTTGTGAAAAAAAAATGATTAATGTTTATCACTCTGCCTTCAAAACTAGCGATGCTAGTCTATGTTGTTGGTTTATTGATATGGTCTGATGGTCTTTTTATATTTTGGACATATCACACTCCTCACATGATTAGCGTTTTTGTCTGTTCAAGGATTTTGGGTACTTTAATTTGTATTTGGAACAATGGACGTCGGTACTCTATCTGTTGCTTTACTATTCTACATACTGCTATTTCACTTTCTTATAGATGCCTCTGGCATATTTGGATGCTTTCTCAGATTGTCGATAATCTCCATGTGGACCGTTACTGGGTTTTATATCAAGTCCCTGTATGTGACATGGGGTATTTTTCTATCACCATCTGGGGTGGGACTTCCACTTTTCTGGATGGATATTTGGGTTCCAATCTTCAGATGTGAAAATGTAATGACTTCATGGACTGTTTTACTTCATATAATATATTTAAAACAACGTTTTTTCTCTTGTGAAAAAAAAATGATTAATGTTTATCACTCTGCCTTCAAAACTAGCGATGCTGGTCTATGTTGCTGGTTTATTGATATGGTCTCATGGTATTTTTATATTTGGGACATATCACACTCCTCACATGATTAGCGTTTTTCTCTGTTCAAGGATTTTGGGTACTTTAATTTGTATTTGAACAATGGACATTGGTACTCTATTTGTTGTTTTACTATTCTACATACTGCTATTTCACTTTCTTATAGATGCCTTGGGCATATTTGGATGCTTTCTCAGATTGTCGATAATCTCCATGTGGACCATTACTGGGTTTTATATCATGTCCATGTATGTGACATGGGGTATTTTTATATCATTGTCTGGGGTGGGACTTCCACTTTTCTGGATGGATATTTGGGTTCCAATCTTCAGATGTGAAAATGTAATAACTTCATGGACTGTTTTACTTCATATAATATATTTAAAACAATGTTTTTCCTCTTTTAAAGTTTCATTTTTTTTTAAATTTGAACCCTCTGTCGGTATACTGATGCCTTGTAAGCATCAGAATTGTGACAGCTTAAAAACATCGGAAGAGCAAGAGTATAAAAACGTCAGACGAGCGACGTTCAAAACGTCGGACCACATTTCATCGGAATTGCGATAGTTTACAAACGTCGGAAGAGTGACGTTCAAAACGCCGGACCACATTTCATTGGAATTGCGACAGTTTACAAACATAGGAAGAGCGATGTCCAAAACATCGGACCACATTGCGTCAGAATTGCGACCGTTTACAAACGTCGGAAGAGCGACGTTAAAAACATCGGACCACATTTCGTCGAAAGTGCGACAGTTTACAAATGTCGGAAGCACGACGGTTCGGGAAACGTCAGAAGAGCAATGCTCGTTTGGAAGCGACAGAAAAAGTGTCGATAGTGCAACACTTTTTAAGTGTGTTGGAACTGCGACGGTATGGCAAACCACGTTTTTCCCGCCCTCAAACTGTCACTCTTGCGACGACTATGTGTCGGAATAGCGACGAATTGGCCGTCGGAAATTCCGCCAAATTTTCTAGTGTATGTGAGTAGAAAGTGCACCCAAACATGAAGAAGCCTTCATTCAATTGAAGAGACAATATTCATAGTATCACCACATAGGAGACTTTCATCAGATTCAATAGTGAAACACACTATCACTTCTTATATTCATAAATAAAAACATGAATTCAATAGGAAACAATATGTCTCTCTCCAAAAGTCCAAAAACCCAAAGCCTCTTCAAAGTAACTTGAGGATGTGCATATAGGTCAAGGTGACTCTTTTTTTTCCCGAACCCCTTGGTCTCCCTTGAACCTTCGGATTTTTTGCGACCCAAGGCTTCTTACAACCTCGGGTTGTTTGTGACCTATGGTTGTTTGTGACTTAGAGATGCTTGCAACCTAGGGCTTTAATTAAATATTCCCTAAGCTACAATGTTGTGCAATAAAAATGAGATAAAATTTTACATGCATTGATCCTATGATAATAATATGGTAATTGACATGGTTAGAGTTTCAATATGTTGATGATCTCTGAGATAGGTCTTCTAGGATTTGTAGTTCATAGCTATTGGGACTAATTGAGTCATGTCCTCCCCATATTTTTGTAGGAATTCTAGGGCATCATGAATTAGCATGACTTTCTTGGCGTTAACCTAGTTTGATAAGGTATAAATTTCTGTGTATATCCTGACTCATTCTACTATATATTGCATGATATTTTCCTTGGTCATTTTCAATTCACCTGAGCTAGAGGCTTGCCAGGTTAGGTTGAGAAATTCCTGAATTTCCTGCAACTCCTCCTCTCAACTCTTTGGTGCTCCCAATGTTCTGATAGAGGGTGTGTGATGAAACTCGACAATTGATTCTATCCCACTAAGGATATTATTATAAGAAGATATAAAATTGTCCACATCCTTGGCTATCTTTTCCCAAGCTTGGATCTTCATGTCTAGTTGTACTTTATCATTTTGTGTTAAGTCCCTATATTAATAGTATAGCCCCTTATTATGTTAGTGTAGCCACCCTTATTTTTATTATTGTACCCCTGTAACCCCCATATTGTTATTATTGTGCCCTTACATTATTATTGTTAGGTCGGCTAGGATTACATTGTGGCCCCATGGACTCCTATATATAGAAGGAGGTTTTGTTCATTTGTATCGTCCAAGAATTGTTCATTTATGTAATGTATTGGAGGTTTCCCCCTCGAAGTGGCTCATTTCTAAGGCGTTGATATCTCTTTTCTTCTCTTTTTGGAGCTTGTTACACAACATTTGGTATTAGAGACTTTGGATTCTAGGGTTTCGCTGCTCCAAACAGGTCATTGTGGCATTTTCGCTATAATTTTTTTTCTACGAAGTTTCAGAAGCTGAAATTTTTAGGGTGCGAAGCTGCAATCCTGAGGAAGATTTTCTAAAAATTTTAGAGCTTGGTTCGCAATATTTTCGGAGATATCATCTGTGGAAGTTAGGTATTTGTTCAAGCTCCTAAACAGGTCATCGTGGCATTTTCACTATAAAAAAATTTCTACGAAGGTTCAGAATCTGAAATTTGTATGGTGCAAAGCTGAAATCCTAAGGAAATTCTTCAAAAAATTTCAGAGCTTGGTTCGCAATATTTTTGGAGATATGATCTGTGGAAGGTAGTGCTTTTTCAGGCTCCTGAATTGCATCTCAAAGAGGTGATCGTGGTAAAAGTTCAATAACTCTCTTCTCAAAAGGATTGAGTACCGCAAAAGTGTTCGTGCGTCAATGGGATCGTAGTTTCTTGTCTATCAATTTCAGAGACAAAGGATGAAACAGTGACACGTGGCAAGTCCTACAAGTTTGCTCTACTGAACCAGTCCAGAATTAGGTCATTGTGGGAGATTGGACACAACTTTGTCTTGGAGAATCCAAATCAGGTCAGACCTGTGGCATTAGAAACATAATTCAGAGAGCTATATCGGTACCAAAATTCAGATATTGAAGTGCTGCAATCACATAGATAATCCAATTTTAATATCGAGCTCCTCAAAAGCAAGAAAAAGGTGTGTATTGTTTTTTCTGAATTGCATAAGTCTTGTTTCAAGAATCAAGTTGAATTGATTCCAAGGGCATATTGAAGAATTTTTGTCAGTAATGGGTTCTATTATTCCTCAAAAAAATAATTCCATACCCATTAAGCCCTCAGAAAGCTATACTATGACGCATGAGGAGGAAGAGTTACAGTATGAGATATCAAAATTACGGTACCAAGTGCAACAAATTTCGATCTTACGAAGAGCAACCGAAGATGACATAGATGGTTTAAAAGAAAAAATGGAGGCTAATTTGGATGGTTTTAAGGATCAAATAAAATTTATTATGGATGATAAAGTAGTGGAATATCACAATGAGCATCAACAACAAGTTCTCCAACTCTCAAAGGATAACCCAACTTTGGTGCAGAATCTAATGAAACAACAGGAAGATCAACATCATATCGAAAGAAGCTATGAAGCAGTCATAGAAACAAGAACTAAACAAGTAAGATCAATTTCAAAGTATCTCAGCAAGTGGAAGAAATTTCCTGTAGAATATTTCACATGGGAGGATGAGAATTTTATACAGAAGCATCAAGAAATAATCAAGCGTTGAGGACAACACTTGTTGAAGGAGAGGGGCATGTTAAGTCCCTATATTAATAGTATAGCCCCTTATTATGTTAGTGTAGCCCCCCTTATTTTTATTATTGTACCCCTGTAACCCCCATATTGTTATTATTGTGCCCTTACATTATTATTGATAGGTCGGCTAGGATTACATTGTGGCCCCACTATGATTATATTGTGGCCCCATGGACTCCTATATATAGAAGGAGGTTTTGTTCATTTGTATCATCCAAGAATCGTTCATTTATGGAATGTATTGGAGGTTGCCCCCTTGAGGTGGCTCATTTCTAAGGCATTGATATCTCTTTTCTTCTATTTTTGAAGCTGGTTACACAACATTTTGCATGGTGATCCAAAATTTATTTGGCAAGGTGTCTGGAGCCTCGGGATACTTGTTGTTCCATTCTAGGATGATATCTAGCATTGTGGAGGCCTCTTTTAACTTGTATTACTTATTCCTTGTATATTTTTTTATAGCTTCCATAGGAATGACCGATTGACACAACTTCATCATCTATTCATAGATTAGTAGCATGGATCTGCCTAGAGTGTTAGCTTTTCTCTTCATTGTGGCTTTCACTTCACTTGCATTAGTGAGCATTAGTTACAACACTTTGTTATCCTCCTCCAGAGCTTTCTTTTCTTCTTCTATCTTAGTCTCCCTTTTTTCAGCTATGTGGATCCTTCTTTGTAGATCTCCAATCTACTTTTTCATTCTC
The DNA here is from genome assembly GCA_034641835.2 of Pinus albicaulis. NCBI lineage: Eukaryota > Viridiplantae > Streptophyta > Pinopsida > Pinales > Pinaceae > Pinus > Pinus albicaulis. The sequence goes on from JAXQQM020064301.1 coordinate 44,645, forward strand.
CCTACGGTCATTTTGGTCACAGATACGAAAGTGGTTCTTGTTGAAGAAATCATCTTAGGATCAGTTGTAGTGTATAGGACTATGTCCATTTCCATTGATACAACCAATGGTTTACCCAAATTCATGGTGAGGTATTTTCTTATTTTTTTATTGATTTATGGTTGAACTGATCGAAGGAGAGCTGAGTTAGGTCCAGAACCTCATCATCTGACTCCTACAGAAGGCCTAGCTCTGAGAGGGGAAAATGGCCTGTAGTGATGGAAGTGGATGGGGGAACCTCTAGCGGGGGTAGGTCCATTCGTTCATCGAGGTGTTGTTGATGTGTCCCAGTCTTCATGGACTCCTTGCTTGTATCCCCTTGCTGCCTTGTGTCCTCCTCCTCATTCTTCTTCCTTTTAGCTTCCTCTCTTTGCTTCTCTTGCTCCTCCTATTTCATCCATACTTCTTTTGCAACGTGCTCCTGCCATCTCTTCTTCTCTTCCTCCTCCTTCTTTCTCTTTTTTTCAACTCTTTTCTTCTCTTCTTCCTAATGCTTCATTCATGCCTCCTCATTTTCATTTCTTTTCAATTACTCTTCCTATTTTCTCTTTTGTTATTCCTCTTCCTACTTTATTCACTGCTCCTCTTCCTCATGGTTCTGATTTACTTATTTCTATTGTTGGCCCAAGGTGCCTTGCGAAATTTTGATTTCTTCCTCCCTCTTCCTCGTAAACTCTTTTTTTTGTCTTTCCAAGAAGGAATTCCTTTGTTCTAAGGTCTCATTGTTCCATTCCCCTTCTTTAGTAGTCATAGAGTCCTTGATTGTACTGTTTTTGGGTTTCTTTTGTTTGGAAGAGGACCCTCCTATCGAAATCCTCCTTTTCATAGATACTAACCTTTCCTGTAAGCTCATGCTCTCTTGGGATTGTTCTTATTTCTCTTATTCTCCTTCTGGTTCATCACTTGGGCTGAGCTTCATGTCCACGTTGTACCAATTTCTTACTTCATCCTCGTGGGTTGCCTCTGTATACTCATAGGACCAGTTGAAGTTAGCCTTCTTACAATGTGATGTTACGATCCTTTCAGGTTCATAGGAATAATATTGTAGAGGTATGAACCAAAACCCTTTAATAGGTTTGAATTCCACCTCCACCTCCCTAAATATTTACACAGTGTAAGCTTTGATATTAAGAGGGAGGGTTGGTCAGGGCTTCTTCTTTCCTTTTCTGAACGTCTTCAAAAACCTACCAGTAATTTGGTAGAATACTTCATGCAACATCATCTTATCAGTGAAAAACCTTGGAACCATGTGGGGTGGTTTGAAAGAACCAAATAGCCTTATGTAAATTCCTTCTCGGATTGGAAACCAATGTGCAACCTTGATTGTCGTTTCCATGTCCCTCCTTGACATGAAAGGTGAATCTTCCCCATGTAGCAGCTAATATAGTGAGGTGATAAATTCATTTGATATGACGTCATGATCTTGCTTGTACTGTGAGTCCTAGAAGATATTTAAATCCATGTGAATAGGGTCTCCTATATCTATGTTCCACTTATGGGGCGAACGATCAAAGTGGCATCTAGCACAGAATACATCCAACAAGTATGAGGCCATGTAGAATTCAAATGATATTCCTTCTTTTGGTACTTGTGCCACAACTATATTCGTCCTCAATGTTGATACTAACAAGTTGGCCTAGTTGAATATTGTACCATTGGTGGTGACTACATGCGTTATAGTGACCCACCAGTCCCTAATCATATCTTGTATTGAGACCTTATGCGTTGCTAAAAATCGAGAGTTGAAAGATTCCTCCTTCTCTAGTAGCCCATAGTATACCTCAGTGTCTTTGGCAAGGATACTACTAAATAGCTTCCTAGAGTGTTCTCTTATCACCCATGTAGTAGAAAATATGTTTTGCAAGATCCAGTAAATTACTTTCGCACACGGGAAAACAGGAGGGTTCACTGCAACATGTTGTAACTTTGAGCTTTTGACATTTATATCCACTTGGAAATCTACTTGGTTCTCTGGGATATCAAGATTTGATAACTCAACATAGACATCGTACCACGTCAATTTGGTACTTTTGTTGATGACAAAAGTGGTATCTCCATAGACAGATTTCGACATCGGGATTTGATAGCTCTCATGTTCATTGACCTCTAGACTCTTTTGTCATTTTCTAATGGTCGGGGTCTCCATATCACCTGACAGGTAAGATATTGAGATACAATTGATTTATATATCCATGTCACTTGGCATGATGAAAAAACAGTCCCATGATAAGATATATGGAATGAATGCAACAATTGATAATAAAATTAACTAATCCAAACTTCCAAAGCCTAAGAAGGTATGGGTCATAGAGCCACCAACAAAGAGGATCGTGTAGAGGATAGTGGAGAAAATTGCAACCTAGGTAGTTGGTCATAGCGAACGGAAAACACAAAATGAGACCTATGCGACTAAGCAGCATGATAGCACCGGTCGTGGGGTCGCGAGGTCACAACTGTCGTGGGGTCGCGAGGTCGTGATGGTCGCAGGTCACACTAGGGAACCTGTCTCAATTTTACCCGATGCGAACTTCGAATGCAGGGCACAGATGAAAGGAATTTCAAAGTAAAAATTTAAGTTTAGATGTGTTTTTCAGCCTAGGGAAGGATGCAAAAGAGGGAGATATGCTAAGCGGGTGAAGTTTGGGCTTAGCTAGGGAGCGCAGGGGTTGTCTAGGCTAAGGATTAAGCACAAGGAAATTTAAACGGTTCTCATGGTTAAAATATGAAGTAGTGAGGTAAATAAATCATTCTCTAACTTGGGTGATGGAGAAGTAGGGGTAGTTAAGTACACATGGTGGTAAAAAATGATTACTAGAGGTCAGAAAGACTTATGCGGAGAAAAATTCTCTCCTAATGGTCAGTTAAAATCCTCGAGAGCTCCGTTGTGTTGGTTGAATGTGACTAGCTCGGGGCATCCTATATATAAAAAGGTCACACATGTGAGCTAAGAATGTGGTCGCAAGGGTCGCAAGGTAGGGTAAGTGCTCTCAATATGACCTATGTAACCTATTCGACTGCATGAACTTGGGGGGTCGCTAAGTCATTGGATCACATGGGTCCCACCTTGGGGGTTTAAGAGGATTCACAACCTATGTCACTTTGAGACCTTGATTATTCCTTTTAGGTCATAAAGGTCACAAAGTCACACAAGTCACAATGTGTAGTTTCAACGTGCATGCGACCTTTGTGAACTTGTGACTTCTTTCGAGGTTGCTCGATCACAAAGCCATAAAAATAAAAATTCCATAATTTTGTGACCTATGCGGCCATATTTAGGAAAAAAACAAAAATAGAATAGGAAACCATTGATTTTACCAACCGTTGGCTCAAAATCTAAGGGGTGAGTGATGTGGCCTAGGCCTAGATGAGCGAGCAATGAATTGACTCAAAGGGAGATTTTGCTAACATGGACTTCACCAGAGGTGTTGGGGCTCTGAAATTTGTCAAGGGTGAAAAACATTTGGGAGTAGTTGTAGAGGCTACAAAAATTGGCGATTCACTGGTAGAACTTCAAAATCTCTACTTGCACTTTACCTTGGCTGGCAGGGGGGCCTCTTAGGTTTTACTTCTGTCTTGTGGGCCCCAATGGAATTCGCTTTGAACCTTCGTGGACTAGTTGGCCCGAGCTGCTTAGATTTGGTTTGCTAACGCTCAACACAAAATAAATTTCATGACTGGACATAAGGGTCTGAATAAAAACATGAGGTATATAGATTTCAGTATAGCTGATATGTATATGGTGTTGCTCTTCTCCCAAATAGCCTGCATAGTACTCCTGCGGAGCCACTTCCTAGAAATTACAACATTGCTCCACTACCAGCGAGCCTTGATAGTACCCTAGAAGATTCATTTCATCACTTCACTGTGCAGGAAGCCTTCCTCAATCCCTTACCCTAATTTATTTCATGTGCTTATAACACTTATTTGTATGTGCTTAGGACAATTATTCTTTGTGGGGATTATTTTCCTAGGCAGATGAGGGATATTGATGTATTTTAATTTGTAAGAGAGGTAGTTCCTAGATTTTATTGAGAGACTTTATTATTTCCTGATTTTTTTTTTCCCTTTAGTTTATCTCTTTCCCCTTTGTCAAGTTTCCTACTTCACTAGTTTTTTCTCTATCCAATACTGAGTTGAATTTCCGGGTTAGCCACCAACACTGGGATGTCATAATTTAACTAAGTTCCCCACAAACATGGAATTCAACTTCAAAATTGGCCACATATTAGGAATAATCAAGTGCACGCACAGATCCAGGCATAGTTTCGTCAGTTGCGTAGCAACTAAATCGACCTCAAATTTTTGGACAATTGAGAGAGATTTCAAAAATCCCACCTAGGATAAACCCTTTATTGTGAAGCAAAAACAAAAAATGTAGAATGCATGAAAGGTAAATAAAAAACATATAAGGATAAGGGAAATTAAAAAAACATATGCAAAAATCAAGGGAAAAATAATATGGTACAATGTGTGATAAGCAGCTCCAGGGCCGCTAGGTAAAGTAGAATTTCAGATCATGGCCATTCACAAGAAGGGTTTCAATCCTTCCCTTGACGGTTTGCAACATATATGTGTGTTGCCCAATATTTAGTCTGACTTGAAGCAGACCTATCCACAGGGCTTGAAATTTGGTATGTTTTCCCTGATCCTCATGGGCCTTGTCCCATTTGAGATCTAGGTTGTCGACTTTGAACACTTTTTTCCCGACATACTTCTTGTAAAACCACGTCTTGATTCGAATTTGGTGAATGGGAAACTTCTCTTTGGCATTCTTCCATTCCTCTTCTAACTTAAGCAAGGTGTCAATGCAGACCTGCATAGTGGGGCAAGTGGTACCACATGATTCCTGAGACAATTTAAGGATAGCAAAGGAGAGCTTGGGGGGGGGGGGGGATAACTTCCTTCCCGTAGACAAAGAAGAATTTACAGGTTCCAAGAGAAGTTTTGGGCGTGATTTTATCATCCCATAATGCGTTATTGAGAGAATTGTGCTAGTTCCATTGATGGGATAGAAATTTTTTCTTGATAATGCGGATTAGGTTCTTGTTGGTCGACTGAGATAGCCCATTTCCTTGAGGGTAATAGTTATCAGAATGTTTAAAAACCATACCATTTTCAAGAGCGAAATCATATAACTTGAAAGATGAAAAATAAGTAGCATTATCAAATACAAGGGAGGTTGGAACACTGAACCTGGTCATGATATGATGATTAATGAAAGTTATTGCCTCTTGGTCATTGATTTGGCATAATGGTATGGCTTCAACCCACCTTGTGAAATAGTAAGTGGTTGTAAGGATATATTGGTGTTGTTTCGATGAGTTTGGTAAAAATTTTCTAATGACGTCCAAACCCCATTATTAAAATATGTAATATTCCTAAATTAGTCATAAGCTAATTGGAATATTCATTTTTGTTTTATTACTTTTTTTAAACAATAAGAGAGCAAAGGAGGTCCATAATACTCCTTAATAATGAATAAATCAATTCCAAATATGAAAAGGCTATATATTTATTGTTAAATCAAGAAACCTTAGGTGTGAAAGGGGATGGAACATTTTGACTAGGTCAACCTTGACCAAATCTATAGCGTTGTCATGGAGGAGTGGTCGTCAATGAGGTACAACACAGTTTTAGATGGAGATGCTTTGTGTGAAAGAAGTTTTAGCTTAGATTGAATGTTGTTTTGCATTGGGTGTTCCTGATCGGGAATCCCACCTCTTACCATTGAGTAGCTCTTGGGAGAGTTTGTATTGAATTGTCCACTATCTAGCTTAGGGAAAAGCTTCTTCTTTCAACTACATCGCAAATCCTATTGAGGGTTTGGTTTTTTTTGCAAGCTTAAGCAAGTGGAGACTAGATCTTTCAGATCTAGGCCTTTTTAGTGCTCCTTTTCAGTGGAGGAGGTTTCCACTTGATTGGGAGGACAGTATTGGAGGGCTTGACCATCATTTTCAGATATTTTCATCAAGCCAACCCTATTTTGATCCCTACAGTGCAGTATAATTCCAGATTTGTATTATTTCTGTAGGCGCAGTTGCAAGGTGGTTCAACACACCATTTGGAGAGTTTATTTTCTAGTGTTGGGGATCTGCCCTTCACTTTGGAGATATATTGGAGGAGGCTATTATATTTCTCATACCAAATCAGCCCCACTTTCCAGATCTATATTTTTAAGTAGATCTGCAGTCTTAGATCTCAGATCTACAACTTGTACTTTGTGTTTTGCTGAAAAACCCAAGGGGGTTCTTTAGAGGAGCTTGTATAGTGCATGGATCAGATATAGATCTAAATTTTTATGAACATAGCAGCTCTAGATATGATGTATAATATACTTCTATTGTAGAGATAATAAAATAATGATGTAAGTGTTTTCCAGCTTTTATATATGGTTGCAACACCTCATATTGAGGGATTTTCATCATTGGAGACTTTTTTTCCTGTTATGTATCTTATGGGCCACTTCTTAAACATATTTAGCTATTTTAATAATAAATGAAAGGTATCCATATTGACCTCTTGCTATATTAATGATGATATGTGTTATTTTCCTATCATTCTACATTATATTGTTGCATTTCCCATTTGGGAATATTACAATGGTATCGGAGCATCATCTTGGCACAACCTGTGAATTATAAATCCAATATGTCTTCTAAAGAAGGAGATCCTCTCACTAATATAGAAAAGAGGTATCAAAGAAGAAGCCACAAAAATTTGATTATACAATTGACAAAGAAGACAAGGGTAAAACCCCATTATCTAGAGGAATGAAAGGGAAGGAGTTCTCAAGACTTCTTCTCCAAACTATGCATGATCTTAAAAGAGAAATCAAGGGAATAAGGAGGGAAAGACATGAAGTTCCCTTACGAATATTTCCACATGAATAAAGCCCCAGTTCTTCATATTATCTGTGTGAGCATTCAGCCACACAATCAGATCTACAGCATTATACTATGCCCAAATTTACTACAAGAGAGATGGAGGAAGAAGATCCACCAAAGGAGGATAATTTTAGTGAATATCTTCAGGAGTATGAATATCAAACTTGGAGATTCAAGGAGCACTTGAACTTCAAAGAGTCTTACCAACTCAAGGATGAGAGAGGACCCAACAATCACAACAAAATCAGAAGAGGTAGATTATTTATACCAAATTTTGATGGGTCATCCAAATGCACAGTTAAGGATTAGATAGATCATCTAGACTCATATTTTCATCTACGTCAGGTTTCAGAAGAGGAAACCCTTAGGATAGCAACGTTTCATCTTGAAGATAAGGCTGATAATTGGTGGTTTTATGAATCTTATTCATTTAATCATGCAAATATAGCTACTTATGGAAGATTCACTAAGATATTAGTGAAGAGATTTGATGTAAAACAATCTAAAACATCTTTGATTGAGCTATAAAAAACATAATAATTAAAAACTTTTGCATGAGTTGGAAGGATCTAATGCACCAATTCCACTTCAGATTTCCATTAAGGGTGATAAAAATCTATATGATACCTTGCCAAGATCAAGATCCCCATTGCAGAAAGACCTTACTTCTCAAAAGGAAGAAATGGAGATTCCTCCTTCAAGGGAAGGCCAAGATCTGGGGTCTCTCATTGTTGATGAGGTATTATCAAATATTGATGAGAAGGAAGATCAGAGAGAAAGTAACAACGCTGTCACTTTAGGAGAAGAACCATCACCCCATGGGGATGGACATGGAGCTATTTCTTCAATTACAAGAGATTTTGCATCTTTGCAAAATGTTCCCAAAGAGCAACATGTGACAGTAGTAATGGGCAACAACACCTTGATCAAGGGAGGAGAAGGAAAGGTGGATCAAAATCCAATAATGAGGAGAATACACCCTTTTTTATTTCAAGGAGTTTATAGATAGAAGAAGGAGATTGATTTATGCATTGAAGGAAGGGACAAATCAGTCCACTCACCTCTACAGTCTACTTCAGGTTTTGATGTCTCTTTACCTGGAGGCATTCCACTAGGAAGGCCCCTTGATTGGAAGATGAATAAAGAGTTCTCTCAACATGCTGCAACATCGAGACATTTCGCTAAGGAAGGAGCCTTTGGAGGAGCTAGCACAACATAGAGAACCTTTTATGGGTTCAAAGGAGAGGTGAGAAATTTTCTAATAAGGACATTTCCATCTCCCACTCAGCTATTTGCGCTGAAAGATGATGATTCAGAAATATATGATGACATGAGCATGGTTTCAAAGGGATACTCCATAACCTTGGGGGAGAAAATGATACTCACACATATGAGTAAGATTTATAAATATGATAAGGGGTCATTGACACTCTTGTATGCATCGGACAAACTATGGAAGTTTTAAAAGGGAAATGCCTTCCAAGAGGAGGTTAACTTCCATGTACTTCAATCTTATCTTGAGAAATATAAACTACAAAGGAGAAAACAAAAGTGGGGGAGAAATACTCCAACATGTGGCTTTGGCATTAGGTATGTCAAAGAGGAGAGTTGTGATATGACAAGTGCTTCATTTTAGATTCCTACAACGCTGTCATTATTGGGAAGCCTAGATCCATATTGGGAGTCCCAAGTATTGGTGGAATATTCCAAGAACCTCTTCACATGTAAGGTTCTTGATGGGAAAGTGATATATGGGAGGTATAGAGTTGTTGATGGAGTCATTTATCTCCATGATCAGATTTACTTGACTAGAGACTCAAGGCTCAAGGATAAACTACTACATTCAGCCTATGAGACCTTGCTTTCCAATCCCACTGGTTTCATTAGAACATACCATACTATCTTGGAGGGATTCATGTGGGAAGACTTCAAATAGGATATGCACTATCATATGAGGAAATGCATAGATTAGTTGGAGGGTGAGGAGAAACATAATGTTTTGGAGGAATTATCATCACCACCTCCTTACTCATTGGGTGTGAGAGGGGGCTCATCCATGAGCTACCTCACTGATTTAAACCAAGTGTATGGTTGGGATTGTATTTGTAAGCATCATGATATATTTACTATATACTTTCATTTTCTTACCAATCATGTGTAGGGCATTTCTCCAAGAAGGGGCACTCTTTCTTATTGGTTGCATGGGCTATTTGAGGCCATGAGCAATGAAAATGTTGACCATTCCATGGAATATTTTTGGGAGATAAGGTATTATTCATGGTGTGCTTCATTAAAACTAACCATCATACACCTTCTCCAAGCAATCAAGAAGAATGGGGTAGAAAAAAAGTGGTGGGGGAAGCACTTGTTCTATCATATTCTATGGCAGTTAGGAGAAAAACTGCACTGGTTGCACATGAGGGACCATTGTCCTTCTCCTTTATTACACATAGAAGCTAACATGACTTTGATTGTGATTACATATGTTGATGATGTTCTTACCTTTTTTGGGAACATGATTGGAGGGAAGGCACATTGGTTGAATGTGCCATGGGGAATGAAAATTCCTACACCTTTTTTGCTTCATGCTTTAAGGGGAGCATGGGAGACGATATGACCACTACAGTAGATCACTTGTTTCTTTATGAGGAGGTCAATATGATTGTTTGGAGCACTTGGGATATGCCTCTCATGAACATTTGGGAGGAAATTTTCTATGAATTTCCAATCTGGAGGGTGATTAATTTTTTATGGATGATAGCTTGGAGATTGGAGCTCCATATGGGAATAAAGGTTCCCCACATTTTCAGTTCGATCCTTGCAGTTTCTTGGGGAAAAGCAACACTTGGGAGGGGAGGATTGTAATATTCCTAAATTAGTTATAAGCTAATTGGAATATTCATTTTAGTTTTATTACTTTGTTTAAAGAATAAGAGAGAAGAGGAGGTCCATAATACTCCTTAACAATGAATAAATCAATGCCAAATATGAAAAGGATAAATCTTGGTTGTTAAATCAAGCACCCTTAAGTGTGAAAGGGGTTGGAACATTTTTACTGGGTCAACCTTGACCAAATCTACAACGTTGTCATTGAGGAGTGGCGATCAATGAGGTACAATGTAGTTTTAGATGGAGAAGCTTTATGTGGAAGAATTGATCTCATTGGAAGCAGTTTAGGGTTTGAAAGCTCTTAACTTATAAAAGGAAGGGGATGGATGCATTAGATGGTTGTTTATGTTTATCATATTTCTAAATATATGGTCTATTTAGACATATAAATTTCTCTTGTTGTTTAGCTGAGATTGAATGTTGTTTAGCATTGGGTGTTCCTAATCGGAAATCCCACCTCTTCCCATTGAGTATCTCTTGGGAGAGTTTGTATTGCATTGTCAACTATCTAGCTTAAGGCCAAGATTCTTATTTCAACTACAGTGTAGATCTTGTTGAGGGTTTGTTTTTTTTTGCAAGCTGCAGCAAGTGGAGACTAGATCTTTCAGATCTAGGCCATTTCTATGCTTCTTTTCAATGGAGGAGGTTTCCACCTCATTGGGAGGAAAATATTGGAGGGCTTTAGCATAATTTTCAGATCTTGGCATCAGCCCAACCTTAATTTGATCCCTACAGTGCAGTATAATTCTAGGTATGCATTATTTCTGTAGGTGTAGTTGCAGGGTGGTTCAGCACACCATTTGGAGAGCCGATTTTCTAGTGTTGGGGATCTTCCCTTCACTTTGGAGATCTATTGGAGGAGGCTATTCGATTGCAAATATCATATCAGCCCCACTTTCTAGATCTATATTTTCAGTACATATATATTCTTAGATCTCGTATCTACAACTTGTACTTGGTATTTTGCTGAAAACCCCAAAGGGGTTCTTTATAGGAGCTTGTATAGTGTATTGATATGATATAGATCTAAATTTTTATGCATCTAGCAGCTATAGATCTGATGTATAATCTAATGTTGTTGTAGATTCAATAAAATAATGTTGTAAGGGTTTTCCATCTTTTATATATGGCTGTAGCACCTCATATTGAGGGATTTTCTTCATTGGAGACTTGTTTTTCCTATTATGCATCTAGCAGCTATAGATCTGATGTATAATCTAATGTTGTTGTAGATTCAATAAAATAATGTTGTAAGGGTTTTCCATCTTTTATATATGGCTGTAGCACCTCATATTGAGGGATTTTCTTCATTGGAGACTTGTTTTTCCTATTATGCATCTTATGGGCCACTTCTTAAACATATTTAGTTGTAGTAACAAAATAAAGGTTGCCATATTGACCTCTTACTGTATAAATGATGATCTGTGTTATATTCCTATCATTCTGCATTATATTGCTGCATTTCCCATTTGGGAATATTACAAAATAGTTCTTCCATTGCTATAGACTGAAACGGGGCAAACGACTGGGATTCCTTACCGACACACTTCTCACACACGAGGCATTTAGGAGCGTAAGAATGAGCATCCTTTAATAGGCTAGGCTAATAGAATATATCCTCATGATCTTAAGTATCATGGAGTCGCCTACATATTCCCCCCATGATGGTCCATTGTGAAGCTCCTTTAGGACCCACTGCACATCCTCAAACTCCAAATACCTCAGCAGAACCCCATTGTGGTGTTTGCGAAATAAGTTTCCCTATAGTAATTGGTAGGATGCATCCTTAAGCCTCATGGCTCATTTATTCTTGGTGGATAAGGTCGGGTTCAAGGTCCCATATCCCAAATATTATGTTAGGTCTGTGTACAAATATGGTGAGTCGGACGTGTGTACATGTTCTGCCTAGTATGTTTAAATCTCATGGTCCCAGCATCCTAAGTCATCGTTATGTGGATTTGATGCTTTGGAACCCAGCTTACATATCCCATGGAATTTCACTATATATGCAGGCTTAAAATCCAAGTTGTATTCTTAAAGACAGGGCATCCAACAATGAAGAGACTGCAGGGTGAGGGACAAAAACCGTGATGTGGTTTTTCAGAATGTAAGGCCTAAAGTTGTTTACTACTTTGTACACTTCATACGCATTCTTTTTTATGTCTGGAAAGTTCAAATTTTCACCTTGCAATATCGTTCTCATGAATGATATGGGTCGTTCATCATGACCTTCGTCCTTTTGTGTGAGGATGACTGCTAGTGACGAATATGAGGAAAAAGTGTACAAGATGAAGTCTTTGCTGAAATCTGGGCTATACCATGTTGGGGATTCTACAATGGCCTTCTTGATACAATAAAATTCTTCCTATTCTACCTGATTCCACTTTAAACTCACGCCCTTCTTAATAATGTTCTGTAGAGGTTTGACAATATGGGCAAAGTATGAGATAAAGTTATGAAGGAAGTTGATTTTCCAAATGAAAGATTGCATAGATTTCTTGTCATTCAGGAGGGGAATATAAGAAATAGATTTTACATGGTCAAGATCAATGGTGATGTATTTTTTAGTTATAATATAGCCCAATAGATTCCCTTATCAGACCGCGAAAATTATTTTCTTGGGATTTAGTGAGATCCCTTATTTTCGACATCGCTCGAAAATCTTCTTGAGGTGGTGTAGATGATCATATCTCCTTTTCAAAAATACTATGACATCATCCAAATATGCCACCATACTTTGTCTCATTAATCCTATGAATCTGATGTCCATATCCCTTCGAAAAGTTTCTCCAACATTGATTAACCAAAGGGCATGTGCCGAAATGTGAACATTCCCCATTTTGTTCATAACATTGTCTTCAAATGGTTTGGCTCAACAAATAGCACCTAGTTGTAGCCTGAAAAGCTGTCTAATAGAGAGACATTTCCAAGCTTGACACAGTTTGAAGCATCTATTCCATGGATGGAACAAGGTAGTTATCTTTGTCTGAATCCCAGTTGAGATTTTGGAAATCAACACATAATCGGATTTCACCAGACTTCTTCCATATAGGGAGAAAATTCAAAACCCCCGTCGAATATCTGAATTTGAAAATAATGCAGGCATCGAGGTTTTTCTTCAATTCCTTCTAAATAAGTGGCTCTAGAGTCGGATATACCTTCCTTAGTTTTTGTTGGAATAATTTAACACCTTCTTTCATTGATATTATGTGTTGGATGATCTTGGTGTCGTATGTTCGGAGCTCATCATAAGTCTAGGCGAAAACATCTTGATACATATTGAACAAATAAATGAAAATTTGTCTCTCTTCAGGCATACATTTGGTATCAAGATTCAAAAATTTCAGATTGGAATCCATCCTAAGGTTGATCTGCTCATGTGACAGGGTGGATCTTTGCACCTTGCTATTAGGTGGCCCTCAAAACTGACTCCACAAATCAAATAAATTCTCCAGTGGTACAACCCCTTTGGGCATGGGGTTACCTTTAAGTTCATCCACTTCCTTTGGCAAATCATGTTCATGTTCCTCTTATTCAATCATAACTTCCTTGAACACTTTAGTGTTCAGCAAGAAATCCAACACCTATTGATCATCATTGAAAATACACAAAATTAGTTACGTTATTTGAAATTGTGACTTTATATAAAATTTCAATAGAAAATATATCTCTTAATGGCATAAAACTAGTAGCATCATTAGCTAGATTATCAGTCGCATCATTATTCATCCTAGGGACATATTTTATGCCAAAAATTTCAAAAGAAGAAATTAAAGTCCATACCTCTTGTTGATAGCCTTCCAAATGCAGTGAAAAGAAATGAATAGCATTGTGTACTTGTCTAGTGATGACTTCAAAATCACAAGCTACCTTCAGGCATCTAACCTCGAGATCAATGGCTTTCTTTAGTCTAAGGATTAGTGCTTCATATTCCACGATATTTTTGGTACATTAGAACTCTAGCCTACAAGAAATGAGAAATTTATTATTCTGGGGTTCTATCAGGATACAACTGGAACTAGCCCTATCTTGGGTCTTGGAACCATCATAGTAAAAAGTCATAATTTCACTATTGGTTACCTATAAGCTATATGAGTTTACATCTGGGGTACTCTAACTGATAACGCTAGCTGGGGAATAAGGGAGTAGTTCCTGCTGAGTGCCCGGGCGCTGGAATGGCCTGGTAGCACTCGAATTTGGCCTCTAAGAAACATATCCCAAGCTCTTCCTGAGTGAAGCTAATAGAATTTTTTGTTGCTTCAAGCTCTGTGATAGTGTACTTCATATAAAACTCACTATTGACCATGATTTGGTTACTATTTCCTTTATATGGGAGCCACACATGGGGCCAATTAGTGGTGAAGTAGCCTTGAAGTTCTCTTAACTAGTCCCAGCTTAACAGTAATACATATGCCTCCAGAATGTCAGTGACAATGATGTGAATGCACTTGTGCACCCTAGAATCTGTGGAAAACCCAGTTATTACATTTTTCAATTCGCCTAGGGTTGGGACCTACGATCAGTCCATTTGGATAATTCTAGCACCAATTTTTCTTGTTGGATATTCAATTTATTGCACACATATAGGGGCATAACATTAGTCGATGCCCCACAGTCAATGAGGTGGTTATGTACATTCAAATTGAAAATTTCGAAAGATAAGAGAAATGGGGGTATGTATCCTCTGGAGTTGGCATTGACAACATTGACTATAGATTTGAGGTTGACCGCAGCTCGAGATGGCATGGAATAGAATGACTTTGAAGATGGGGAGGCCTTACTCACTGAGGACGTGGTCGAAAAGGCTTGAAGGATCAATTCATGCTATTTGGCTATCCTAGAGAGCTCATAAAGTGAAATATTGGCATGAATTTTCTTCATGTCTTCAACAATGTTATACTTGAGATATGAGTGGATGAGGCCTTCTAAGTTTTTTGGGGGTGAAATGGAAGACTACGCAACTCTAGACGCTTTCCTAGGTGTAGCAAAGTTTATTTTCCCCGGGGTTGGGGTCGCGGCTTGGCTTGAATTTTTAGAAGGGAGGATCCTCCTCATGAATGATTTTATATTCTCTTCAATGTTGGGGTCAGATACTCGACCCTGGCTCCTAAGGTTGTATGTCTTCAAAGGATTGGGTTGGGCTACATCACCACATTAGCCTCTGCAAAGTATTGGACCTCTTCTCTGCAGATGACTTAAAAGACAAAAATATCCCAACCTTCATTCTCGTTGGGAATGAATAATTCTTCCTTGGACATGTTGGCCTCTTCTTCAAGGTTATGATCCATTGGGGGGAGGTTTTATCTAAATTAGAGGCTTGGTGGAAAGAACATAAATGATCTTTTCTGATCTCTTCAACATTTAAATTTGCATTGGGGTTTTGAGGGGGTCGATTTGGAGTATTTTTTGTTCATTTCTAAAAAATGTCTTGGGAGGTTTTTTACTAGAGGAGGCATCAGTTGTCTTCCTTTTGAGATCTAAGAGTTCATTTGTTAGGAGTTTCAAAGACTTAGCAATGCTTTCGAAATTAAAGGGGTGTTTATCCTTATCCCCTGGCTTACTGGTTGAGGGTTGTGACTTCTTGTTTTCAGACCTGGGATTGTCATGATTTTCATGATCGAGGACCCCTATGGAGAGCATATATTTTTCTACGACAAGTGCTGTCGTGAAATTTTCAGCCAAGGTGACGTTTGCTTTACATTTAAAAAACACATTGATGTCACATGGAAGGGCCCTTGTGTAATAT
This sequence comes from Pinus albicaulis, assembly GCA_034641835.2. Classification (NCBI taxonomy): domain Eukaryota; kingdom Viridiplantae; phylum Streptophyta; class Pinopsida; order Pinales; family Pinaceae; genus Pinus; species Pinus albicaulis. The sequence continues at coordinate 60,203 of JAXQQM020064301.1, forward strand.
TTTATGGTGATTAAATAATCAAGGACCATGTTAAGGGGAAACATATTCAAGATAGTGGCAAATCACTGGTTGAAGTATTTAACCTTTTTCTTCCTCTTGCACTTCAACGTGCTTGATTCTGTGAGGAGCATGGAATGGGTTTTATCTTCTGAGAATTTCTCGAGAAAGGTCCTTCGGATCTCTTCCCATGTCCGGATGGAAGCAACAACAAAGGAGAGATACCAGGTAACGGATTTTTTCTCCAGGGTGTGGGGAAAAAACCTACATGCTACGTCATCATATTGCACTCTCATGATCTGTCGAGATATGTAGAAGTTTCTAATGTGGTCTTTGGCTAAGTTTCCCATCTCGGGGTCGAATTTGGGGAGGTTCTTCTTGGGATGCCATGGCATATCATGGAGAGGACCCTAAATGCCTAAGGGAGACTGGGAAATCTAGGCTAGTGGTGGCACTCAATTGGCTCTAGGTATGGGATAGAGGATGATAGGACTGACGTCACCTTCCGATTCACTTCGATGGAAGTTTTAGGCTTCCTACATCTTGTTGTTCT
>JAXQQM020079213.1:0-16139 GCA_034641835.2 Pinus albicaulis
CGGCTATCTTCATGCAGCTGTGAGATTGGGGGCCCGCGAATGGTGATGTCGGGTTCTCACTATTGAATACATTGTTCTCCATTCTCTATTCATTTTGTTTCTTGGCGATTTAGCTTGGGGTTTACCTACTTTGATCTCGGGAGATTCAAGGACTGGGCGCCACGGTATATTCTCACCAAGTTGGGACTCTGTTTGGCATACTAACCTGTTTGGTGCGTGCGGCGGTATTGGAAAGGGTCTTCGACACATTCCGCGGCGAACATGAACCAGCTCTCTACCTCTGCTTGTCTTGGGATCCCGGTTTGAGCTATCGTCTCTCTATCTGGTAGGGCATTCACTGATCTGTGGACCCTGAAGGATTGGACTTGGGTCCAGTTATTTTGGCGTTAACCCTAACCTACTCTGGCACTGTTGTCACTGGCCTGTCAGCCGGTCTGTTTTACTTCGTATTTTTTTTGGGTTCCTGAATATTCCTAAAGGTTTTGCTCCAATCCTGCCTGGCAGCCTTCATTCCATCATGAGCCACTATGAGGATGAGGTGGATTACTCGGTGGATCCACTAGAGGGTGTTGATATTTGGGGCCTAGGCTCTCACGGTAACGTGGTTGGGGAGTCCGACCTGGACCCAGCTCCTGGGGGGGCGCTGCCTACTCTGCCCGAACTATCCAACGTGGAAGGATGTTGCTCACCCATGGGGGACATGTTGTAGTTTAGATTTGGCACGCCTTCAGAGGCGGACACAGCACTATGGGATTTCTCGATGGCTCCCCATGACACCCTGGAGACTGTTACAAAAGGAGGTGCGGAGCATTTCTCGGAGGTAATATTCCACGACATCGGAGCAGCTTCCCAATTGTTGAATCGGCTAAGCATTGGGGGCCCTCTTACTCATTTTATTACCCCGTCGAGCCTGTTGGTAAGAGGTGATCCGCTTCCGGATAGTTCGGGGCCCAATGTACAGACGGTGGCCTCTGAGGTTTTTGCCAACATCCCGGAGGACTTGACCCATTCGGAGAGGCATCAATCCTCCGATGTATCTGACACTCAGGCAGAGCCGGGTCTGAGAACTAGTTCTGCTAAACAGAAGCACAAAGTTACCAAATCAAAGCTCAGTTACCTCACTAACTTTGGCTGTGAGAGCGGCATGGAGGATTGGGGCCTCATTGCGGCCAAGACTTTGGTTGGAAAGGTTCAGGGTAGAAAATACTCTGCGCCGAGACTACAGAGATGGATCAGTGATATTTGGAATGGGACCCTCGATCAGCTTCCGGAGGTACAGGTATTGACTAAAGGTTGGTTCTCCCTCTCTTTTTCTCACCCGGACCAATCCGAATGGGCTCTCAAACACTACTGGCATCTTGAGATGCACCCCGTCTACCTCAAGAGATGGGTTCCACTGTTTGATCCTAGGAAAGAGAATGTGGGGGCTGGCCCCATTTGGATTCGGCTGCCAAGATTGCCCCTGCAATTTTGGAATGACTCTGCCCTTTGGAACATTAGGGGACATTTTGGGCTTTACTTGGACCACGACAGATCCTACTTGACTTCAGGCAGCAGAGCAGTGGCACGCATACTGATCTTCCTGGACACCAGGGATGGGCTATATGAAAACTTTAACATGGTTTTTGATGAAATGGTGTGGCAGCAACCTCTAGACTATGAGGGCGTGCCATTTCGCTGCAGGAAATTCCATGAGGTGGGGCATTTGTATAAAGATTGCCCAAAGAAGTGGTTGGGTAAGTTGGCCTCAAAGAAATCCTTTTCTATCGGCACACAGACTGAGCCTGTTAATAAATCCGAGTTGGGAGAGGCTGTTCTGCCAATGAATGCTCATGTTTCTTCGAACGCCCCTGGATCGGTGCAGACTACTTTCCCTACATGGACGAACACGCTCCCCAGATCTCGGCCACAGTCCTTGCCGGTGCTTTCTCTTGGCGTTTCGGCCATCCCGGGTACTGTTCCTTCCACTGTCTCTTTGTTTACTGATCACTCTGACTCTCCTTTAATTATTTCATCAGATGATGTTGGCTTTAATCTCTCTCTTTCTACTTCATTACCTTGCACTACTTCTACCTTGCTCAACTAGTCACTGAAACTCCCCTCGATCTGTTGTTCTATCGCTGAGGCCCCTCCGTCTTACTCCCCTGTCTTTCAGCACACATCGGCTGAACTATCTGACTGCAACTCGTCCCCCTCATCGAAGACTACCTCATTGAAGCATCATTACTACCTTAGATCCCTTTCCCAGCCACTCTCTAGTGAGGCATTTGGCATCGGCTCGGGCCCGGGTTTAATCCCATCCAAATCCCGTGGTAGACCGTCGGCTTTGGCTAAGGCAATCAAAAGAGCCAACCTAGAAGTGGAAGCTGGAACTCAATCATCTCTCATGCGTGTCCTTAGAGCTAGAAGACCCTTGGTGGCTATTTCCTCATGATTTGTCTCTCCTTCAACTGTAGGGGACTGGCCAACCCCGATAAGAGATTGGCCTTGAGGGAACTAATTGCAATTAAGCCTATTGATATCCTTTTTCTCCAAGAGACGCTTGGTGCTGGCTTGGAGGTTGTGGCTACCTTGAAGGCCTTTTTACCTTATTGGTCCTTTATCACTCTAGATGCACATGGCAGATCTGGGGGATGTGCATTGGGCATAAACGACAGAACCACCTGGATGTGCAACTTTTGGGGCCGGTCGGGTGTTCTTGCTATGGAGGTCTGTTTTGGTGCCTCTGAGACTGCGATTACCTTGATCAATGTTTATGGGCCCTGTATTAACAGAGAGCAGTTCTGGAACTCCCTTTTGTCTTGTACCTTGCTGGCTGCTCCCCACATCATCATGGGAGGTGATCTTAACTTTTCTTTAGGAAATGCAGAGTCTTGGAGCCCCCAGGCCTCTCCAGACCCTTTGGCTGAGTTCTTCATCTCGAAACTTGGCGCCTCAAATTTTATTGACACTCAGACCACGTTGCTTCAACCTACCTGGAGAAATAGAAGGGTTGGTAATGCTGCTGTGACTCGCAGACTTGACAGATTTCTTATCAAGCAGCCTCTCCTTTCTATATTGGCCCGTGTACGTCAATGGGTTGGGACAGGTGGAAAATATGACCATTCTCCAATTTATCTTGAATTCTATTGTGGTCCTATAAAGGCTCGCTCCCCCTTTAAGTTCAACTCCAGATGGTTGAAAGACCCTGAATATCACATGTTGGTTACACGGGCCTGGAAGCACTGTGACCCTCTAGATAATCTTGATCCTGGCCGGATCATCAACGAAAACCTCATCCGAATAAAGAACCTCACTATAGAGTGGATTCAGAACAAAAGGAGAGAAGGGGAGGCATTGCACAATATAGACATAAAAATTGCCCAACTCAACAATGCGGATCTTTTGGGATTTAGATCTTTTGATACCAGAAATCAGCTATATGCTCTTGAGGCTGAAAGGGCAATTCTCCTGAGAAAAAAGGAGGAAGACTGGAGGCTAAAAAGCCGTGCCATTTGGCTTCAGGCGGGAGATGAAAACACTAGATTCTTCCAGCAACATGCAAATGGGCGCAGGGTGGCTAATGCCATTTGGGAGCTGACTGAACCAAATGGTTTCACTGCAAAGACACAAACTCAACTGTCAGATATGGGTACCAAACATTTCACTAATCTCTATAGGGCTCCTATGAACATCGATCTCCCAGACATTATGCATATTACCCAGTAGCTTAAACTCTTTGTGGAACACGAGCAGAGGGATGATCTCAATGCGCCAGTCACTTTGGGCGAATTAGAAGGTGTTCTGAAATGGTTCAAGTGAGACAAAAGTCCTGGGCCAGATGGCTGGCCCATTGAGTTCTTCATTCACTTCTTTGATCTCATATCGACTGACCTTCTTCTCATGATTGAGGATAGCAGAATTCGGGGAAGGATTTATGATGGTTTCAATACCACATTTATTGCTCTTATTCCTAAATCGGACAATCCGACCAGTTTCAATGATTTCAGGCCGATATCTCTATGCAACTGCATATACAAGATCATATCCAAAATTATTGCAAACCGCATCAAGCCTTTCCTATCCTCTCACATTGAAAAGGAACAATTTGCATTTCTGAATCATAGGCAAATCTATGAAGTTGTTGGCTCTGCACAGGAGGCCCTCCATTCCATCAAAACTCGGCATCAGAAATCCACCATACTCAAGATTGATCTTACAAAGGCTTTTGATCAGGTTAATTGGAGTTACCTTCATCTTATACTTATCCACTCGGGCTTTCCACATACTTTTATAAACTGGATTATGGGATGCATTTGCCATGCCACTTTCAGCATATTGATCAACGGCACTGCATCGGACTTCTTTCATGCTGGGAGAGGCCTCCGTCAAGGATGCCCTCTATCTCCATTATTATTCGTCCTGGTCATGGAAGGACTATCTGTTCTCATAAAAAATGCAAAAGAGAGAGAGTACTACAGGGGCTCCGGCTCAATGATATATTATATCTCACTCATCTATTGTTTTTGGATGATGTTCTTATATTCCTTAATGGTTCTACACAAGACTCTGTACAATTTGATCTACTCCTTAAGTGTTTTTGCAGGGCCACCGGAATGTCACCTAATGGAACCAAATCCTCTATTATCATGACCGGATGCACAAGGTTGGAACAAGGCACTGCATTGAATTTATTTGATTATATTCCCATTGATATCAATGATGGGCTCAAATACCTGGGGTATCATATTAAACCAAACAATTACATGATCAAAGACTGGAACTGGATCATAGCAAAAATTGAGCGCAAAATTAATGTCTGGTATAACAGATGGTTATCCAGAGCTGGTCGACTGATTCTCATCAAGTCTGTACTGGAAGCCATTCCGGTCTATTGGATGACCCTGGCTTGGATACCTATAGGTATTACTAACAGAATCAGAAACATTTGCAGACAATTTCTTTGGCGCAACCAAGGAAAGGCTTCTACTTTTGCCTGGATAGCTTGGGACCGCATTAACATACCCAAGAAATGGGGAGGCTGGGGGTTAAAAGATCTCCACCTTTTTTCTCGGGCCCTCGCGGCTAAAATGTGCTAGCACATTATCAATGGACAAAGCCTCTGGAAAGAGGTCATTGTGGCAAAGTATATCTCGCCACGGAACCCTCTCGATTGGATCCGGGGCAGGATTAGCCAGACTCCAGGAGCATCTATCATTTGGAAGGCTATCACTAAAGCGGCACATATTATCCAATATGGCTTATCATGGCAAATTGGCAATGGGGCTTCAATACGCATAGGCATTGATTCCTGGTTGAGGAGTGGGGTCTATTACAAACTGCCGGATTTCATTATTGAGCACCTTGCACACAGAAATATCCTCTATCTTGCGCAGATCTCGGACAGGGTCAACTCCTCTTGGCAGGGTCAGGCATGGCTACAAGCAATTGATCTTGAGCTCCCACAGGCTGCCATTAGGGAATGGAATAAATATATCTGGGCATTAAAAGCAACAAATATCCGCATCACTGATCAGGCTGATAATTTGATTTGGGCTGTTTCACCAAATGGTCTTTATTCTCCCAAACTGGGTTACCTCGCCCTCATTCGACAAAAGGAGCCCCCAACTCTGGCTTGGTGGTGGTGTTATATCTGGAAATTAAAAGCACCGCATAAGCATCGCACTCTATTCTGGTGTATCCTTAATCAATGTATACCCACGATGGATTATCTCCACAGGCGGGCGAATCATGGGGCCTCTCGATGCTACTACTGTCTTGCACACGGTGAGGAGACGACCCATCTTTTCCTTCACTACAACTCCATCCAAGGAATTTGGCTACGGGTCCGCACGGGTCTTGGCTGCCGTTTTATTTGGCAGGGCGGAACTATAATTGAGGCCTGGACCAACTGGTGGCAGCAGCACGTTTCCAGCCCAAGAATGCGCAATCTCCCACTGATTGTTGCATGGGAGATTTGGATTGGGCGCAACAAACTGATATTTAATAACACTCCTATTGACTATGACCACATAAGCGCTGCCGTTATTGCAACTTTTCGACTCGTGCCTGAGGACCGCTCCCACAGCACTCCTCCTCTCATCACACCTGAAACTATCGACCATGACCGACCATGGGCCTACTTCAATGGTGCATCCAACGCACAGGGCTGCGGGGGAGGCGCCATTCTATATTTAAATGAACAGCACTATTATGAAATCAGAATGGGCCTGGGCCTAGGCACAAACAACTTTGCCGAATTGCAAAGCCCTAGACTTCTTCTCACATTTGCCCGGGATATTCACTGCAATTCCATACAGATTTTTGGTGATTCTCAACTTGTGATCAATTGGTTCAACAATCTTGCATACTGTCACTCGCATACACTGACTGCATTGCTGCGTGAGGTCCACCATCTCAGAGCCCTATTTGACTCCATCTCTGTGACTCATATTTACAGGTCTCGGAACAAAGTGGCGGACAAACTGTCCAAAGAAGCATCGGAGCTAATTTGGGGTACCTGGCATATCACAGAACATTCTAGAGGGCAGATCTACAGATATTTTCATCGGCCTTTTATTGAGGAGGCACCTGCAGTTTTGGCTGTCTAGCTATACAGCTTCTTGGGAGCATTTTTGTTACTTCTCTCCTGTTATATCTATATATCGGCTTGTACTTTTTATATATGTTTATTTGTAATCTCAGCAGTAAGTTATGCACCGAACTTACTTCATGGACTTGGGATTCATCCATACTTTTTGGGACTGTTTCTTGGCCATCACACAGTTTTGTGACAGCTTGTATTAGTCTTTGGACTGAATAGTAGTACATACTACCAGATGATGTAACATGTAACCTATCTTAAATGAAAAGTTACGAATTTTTTCTCTGTGAAAAAGTTTACAAGTCATTATGAATTATGAATATGATGTTTCATGAAAGTTATATGGTGATCAATGAATCAATGATGATAAATGTTATATAATATCAGTGATGATAAATGTTAAATATTGAATTTTGAAATCAATGAATCAATGATGATAAATGATATATATCAATGATTATAAATGTTATGTATTGAAATTTGAAATCAATGAATCAATGACGATAAATGTTATATATCAATGATGATAAATGTATATTGAATTTTGAAATCAATGAATCAATGATGATAAATGTTAAATATTGAAATTTGAAATCAATGATGATAAATGTTATATATTGAATTTTGAAAGCTTGAAACCTTTAGATTGATGATTCGCGAGACTCAAGAGTCAATATGTTGTATGCTTCCAACTTGTGGGCGTGGTTGATGAAGATTATAACTTCTAGATGATTGATGTTATATGATTCAATCTATGTTTTTATGTTTTTTATGTCTAATTCATCATTCTACATGTTTTTGTTGACATATATGCATCAAAATATAAAAAATATAAATATATATATATATATATATATATATATATAAAAAAACGCTTCGGACCGGAAGCTTCTAAAAATGGCGCTCCCCGCTCCTGCTCCCGCTCCCAAGTAACCTTGGGGAGGAGCTATTGGAGATGGTGGAGCATCCATCTTTGGGCCGACACACTGATGAGGTGCAGATAAATGCACATGCAGTCAGTGGAGCTGCAGTGCTTGCAGGGAGTAGCACTTTCCAGGAGTACATCGATGGGGCTCGCAGCATATCTCGCCCACTTTGGCCTTTTATAGAGAGAGGGGCCTTCCTCTACAGGCAGAGCTCGTCGGCAGACGGGACAGAGAAACATGAGTTGAGTATGGGCTAGCAACAACACTCCAGACATGTTTCGTATGCAGATGTCACTACATTGGATTCTTCTTCCAGGATAGATTGGCGGGAGATCATGAGTTCGTACACTATTGATGGTATGATCTTCTTCATAGGGAGCATAGCGGAGCAGGGACCCCTAAACATGACAAATGCTACAGCTTCCAGTTGGCAATGGGACACAGGTCGACAGTTCTTCAGTATTCCATCCTGACCTCAAGAGTGCAGGGTTAGCATGAGATCGAGTCAGCAGTTGGATTGGAGAGAGGTGATGAGTTGGTATGCAGTTGGTGGGGCAGCTTACACAGTCAGAGCTACAGCACAGCAGGAGCCATGGAGCATTGATGCTTGTTGGTGGTCTTCGCTTCATAAGGCAGCAGCGATAGCCAGAGGTAGTGCACAGTCCGAGCTAGAGGACTTGGGCGATGACTAGCCACGGTGGCGTTGGGATCCGAGAGGATCAATTGATGTTAGGTGCAGTGAGAGATCAGTTTGGGATCCCGGCATTGAGGAGTCTGTTCTGGGCGACTTGACACAGGAGCATAGGAGCACCGAGGTGTTAGTATGGGATCTGGGCATTGGGTCTCGGTTGCATCGGGCCAACTGGGTGGCTCATATATTTGGATTGCTTGAGGGCAAGCAATCTTGGGGCAGAGGTCTATAATATTCCTTTTTTTGGTGTCACCTATGACAGGGTTAGGATGGACTTCCAGAGTTAGGAGCAGACAGGTCACAGGTACAGGTTGGTGTCATCAGCGGGCCCAGGGACTTTTTGGAGGAGTTTTGAGGAGTTTTTATGAGGTTCAGTGGCATTCGCTTGATATATTCCATCATCCGAGCAGTTTTCCTTTCGTTCCAATGCATTCCGACAACTTTCGGAAAACTGAGTTATTTTGGGCTTAATTAATTACGCTCAAGGTGGCATTCTGAGAGGAAAACATGGTAGAAAACCTTAGTGTAATAGCTCGTTGGAACCAGGATGAGGATACCAACATGATGGGACGGTTGGACATGAGTTTCAGTGACCTGAGGAGACATGGTAGCTAATTTACCCTTTCCTGCATTAAAAAGGAATATTTTATTTGGAAAATAAGAGGTAAAAGTGCTCCATGAATAAAATAATAATAAAATATGGCTCTAGAAGGATCTAGGAGATCTATAAAAGAAAAGGAGGAGGCCAGATATCTTGGACTATATCATTTTCTTGTGTGAGAGGTTTGAGAACTTGGTTCTCTACTCCATTGGTAGCCCCAGGACGGAAACCCTCGGGTGATTTGTGAGTGTTGGACAAAAACCCAACTCTCCTTGAGGAAACTTCATTCAGAAGTTCCGTAAAGCTTCAGGGATTGGTGTGAGGATCATTCAGATCTTCAATCGGCGCTTCATTATGTTTCAATGGGTTCAATGACAGTGGTTGCTGGAGCGAGAGTGCAGCAGTTCAGCTTTGGAGGCCAGCGCAATGCAGCAATTCATATTGATGGCAAGTTCTCCATCTCAACTCTTTTGGGTCAGATATATATGTAACCCCAGTTATTATCATTTATAATAAAAAGCTAGGATTCTTCCTGTTCGATGTGTTAATGGATTGCAATGTTTATCTGTTTTATTTTACATGGCAATCTTTTGTTTATTAATTCAGTAATTTTATGGTAGAATGTTGGGTTAGTGAAATTTCCGCAAAATTAGTAAAATATCCTATTTGGAGATATTACATTATCTCATATGACTTTATACATTCTCTATTTGTACTTTTATTTCATGTTAGCCCTATTTTAGTCATATCTTAGTCGTATTAGCTTTGGAGTCACAATGGAGTTGCATTTTCACTCCCACATGTCTTGCATTTACACCAGATGTATCTTTTAGTCCCATTGACTTAATTTTGTGGTCACCCGATGACATTAATAAATCTATCTTTCTTTCTTTCTTTCTTGTAAGTTCTAAAGATAATTTTAAATGATGAACTGATCTAGAAGAGCAAAAAATAATTGTGCACTATATGTGATTGCTTTTCTCATTTTCTGCTGAATGCAAGAGTTAATAATTCCATCAAGTAACTAGATCTGATTTGTTTGCTTAGGTAGCTAGTTTTAGGATAATTTAACAAATGCAACACTAAAGCATGAATTAGACTAGGTCAACAAGTGACTGTCTAGATGAACATTATGAACTGAATAACTTTAACATTGTTCACAAATATTCTTTCTAATGGCCTTCTTAAGTTCCCACTTTGCAACCAGAAGGTGATGGTGGCATCAGAGAAAAAGCAGCACATCATTGTTTAGTGAAGCACAGGCTGCTGCTCAAGTTTCATAGAGCATCATATGCTGAAACCGAATCAGGCTAGGGGCATATCATGCACTTGAGTTGATGAGAATGTACCTCAAGTGGCTTCCAAAGCACAAGGATGCTCATAGAAAATGCATGTAATTTAACGTGTGTTCTTCTGATTCAGAGATGGGCATCTGATCATATTTGATTGGGGCATTAAATTTATAAGAAATCAATAATTCTTTAAAGCTTTCAGAGGCAAATGGAGAGTGAAGAGAATCCCCCCCACCATGCAGATTAAAATTGCCATATGGTGTAAATGCTAGAGTATGACATACTACTTCAAATATCCGCCTTCATTTTTTGTGTAAATCCTATCTATAAACAACTTAAAATTATTTAGTACACGTATTTCTTTAAACAAAATGAGATTTATTTAATTCTCAAATTAAGGAACTTGAAAGCAAATTCAAAAGTGCTACAATAACTCGTAAGCAAAACAAATCATCAAACAATGAATAGATTGCCAAAGTAAAAATTCTTGCCAAATTTTGGCATGCCTTGTATTAACATTCATTATAAGCATTAAAGGAGACTCCCCTACAGTTTCACAATTTATAACTAAAACTATGTTATATTGAAAAACAAATGGGAATTACCTTTAGTATGTGCGGATATCTGTGAAATAGCCGAACTACGAGGTACAAAAGATCATCAAAATCTGCAGCATTGCATCTCCTAAGTTCAAGCTTCAAACAAGAAAAACAATCTTTTAGTTTAACTATAGAGATATGTCAATTACACTGTTGCACGATGGGACTCTAATACATATGTTTCTGCTTTCTTCAGATCTTTGCATGTCACTATCTGTTATGTTTTCCTTATTCTGCTTGAACCACCTGTCCAACCATCTAGACTATTGCCTAGCCAACCAAACACAGAACATTCCATGATAACATCCGGATTTCAAAAGAATCACAATGATAAAATTCTAGACAGGACCCATTTATGGCACTATACATGTACTGTTTGCAAATGTTTAACAACATTTGTGTGATTAAGCCATGGTTCATACTATCATATGACTAAACACTCTACATACCAACGAGGAAAGGAAGCCATACATATTTGCAAAATGATTGTTGCTGAAATAAAGTAAGCTGTAGTCATAAAAGAATTCATATAGTCAACCTCCAAATACAGAGTATACTAGCTCAGGCCCCAGATGCGTGAAAGTATCCCCTGTGTGGTATCATTCAATAGTGATTTTTCTGTGGTCCAGACTCCAGTTATATGTTCTGTTCCACCAAGACTTTCTGTTGTCCAGTTATATGTTATGTTCCACCAAGACTCCAGGATGGGGAGACACGAGTGCAGGGAAATGCATAGGGGGGACGTGTGGGAGTACCCTCAAATTTTATTGAAATTTAGAGGGGATGGAGGGATGGAGGGGTATGTATATATATCAATGTTGCACGACTCGTACTCATATAAGACTCATCTCGCTATTGACTTGGCAACCTGTATAAGAATCGAGAACGACTCATATAAGGCTCGGCAAAATTTTCCCTCCATTTTCTCTTTCCCTCCACATGATCTCCAAAAGAAAATAAAAAAAATAAAAAATAAAATTGAATTTTGAGGGTCTCCATGGCTCCTGTGCGGGTCATATGCAGTTCTTCACAGGTTCAATGCGGGTAGCTGAGTTTTATGCGGGTTTTGGCGGGTATAGGCAGAAACCGCGGGATCTATGCGAGTGACCCGTCAAGAGTTGCGGGTCTTATAAGAGTCGTGCTACACTGACATATGTGTGTGTGTGTGTGTGTGTGTTCAAATTCATATTCAATAATAAAAGTATATACTATAAATACATCGATCCATATATAATTGAAATAAATAATGAAATACATTGATCCATACTCACCATTCATATTGATGCATATATCATTCATCCATACACCACGAGATTCAATAATGAAATAGATTGATCCATATTCATCATTCTAGAATCTACATTGATTTAAACATTAGTATTAATAAGCAAAATAGACTACAGTAGACATTGATGTCTGAAGACTAGAATAGTAAATTGATATAACTCAAACTGAGAAAAGTAAAGATTGACGAGTCAAAGAATAGGTTTAAGGTCATCGATATCTAGAGTCAAGACTTTAAAGTTAAAATTGAAACTTAAAAATGGACAATGAGCATTGAAGGAGTGTCACAGGGGAGGAGAGGTAACAGTGAACTGGTAAGTCAAATAGCACTTTCTGGTAATCCAAGTAGAGGTAAGCTTGGTAAGTCGAATGAATGAGTTACGGATTGCAAATTATTTCAGGTTTTGACATTTGTTATGTATTTTTCTTTCTAGTTTTAATTTTATTTTATTTTTAGTTTTGTATTTTCATAAAAAATAAATAATAATTTCAAGGGTTATTAGACAAAATCGAGGGGGAAATGCCCCCTCAAAAGGGATCATTTTGGGCTTGGTGCTCTTGATTAAATGCCAGTTCCAGACCCTCATCTTGATAGAATCCAATGGAACATTGCAATCCCCCCAATGCTAAAATCCAGAAAACTGTTAAGTCTACTAAATTTTGAATGGGACAGATGGACCAGGAGGTTGTTGGGGGAAATCAGGTATAGTGGGAGGAAGAGAACATTCAGCAAGAGGAGGGGCAGTTACCGATGGAAGGAATGGAGGATCCAGTTCATCAGCAGGAGATCTTTCCTGAGGTTGTTATAAATCAACTACAGGACGTCCAAGTTCCTGCTGATCTAGCATCAGATTTGGTGGGTACTACTCCTTGCTCCTCATCTCCTATTGTAAATTCACTTAATCATTTATTTAATGCTATGAAGTCGTCTGGTCCTTCCAGGCAAAATGGAAATGGGTCTTTGTGCATTAGTAACCTTTCACTAGCTATGGATAGTATTATAACTACCATCATGAAACTCACTATTGACACTATCCCTTATAACCTGAGACCCGGGGAAACAAATTGTTGTCAGTTGAGACCTATGGTGGATTGGGGCGGAATAATATCCTAGATAAGTCTAAGCGGATTAGGAGTCGGAAAACAGATATCTCCAAAGCCCAAATTAAGGCCATGATTAATATTGCTAATGGAAAGCAACTTTCCCTTAAAGGGGCGCTTAGAGCAACGCAAACCCCTGTCATTGTCTCTAAATGATTGTGTTGTCATTTAATTGTAGAGGTTTAGCTAGTGTCCCTAAAAAACTAGCTTTAAAATCTCTTCTCCTAAACCATCACCCTGATGTGTTATTGCTACAAGAGACCCTGGGACAGGGTGACCTGGTCACGGCTACTCTTCAGAAAATTTTGTCGAGATGGACCTTTGTGACTGTTGATGTCAGAGGGAGATCGGGCGAGCTAGCGGTCAGTTTAAAAGACAGTGTCATAAAGCTTAAAACTCATGGACATTTGAGATGCTTATTGGTGTAGAGGTTTTTTTTATGGAATTAGGTACTAATTTCACCATTGTGAACATATATGGGCCTTGTATGGAGCGGGTGGCTTTCTAGAATAACCTGTTATCAAAATCATTTATGAAAGATCCAAATCTGGTGGTTGTTGGAGACCTAAATTTCTCTTTTGGGATGTCAGAAACTTGGGGGCCTCTGGCTCGTGCTGATCCACTGGCTGAATTTTTCTTATTGATACAAACCTTATTAAAATCTCTCCTACATGGGGGAATAAGAGAGTGGGGAGGCTCGGGTGGCAAAAAGATTGGATCGATTCCTGTTGAAAGAAGATCTTGTTAACCGGATCTTGGGGTTTAGACAATGGGTGGGCTCTGTGGGGGAATCGGATCACTCCCCCATCTTGTTGTAACTGGTTGGACCCAATAAGAAACCGGGATCCCCTTTGAATTTTAATGTGGGATCGATATAGGAAGCGGACTACAATAGGTTGGTTATTGAAACATGGAGGCCCATGAACCGAGTTGATAATGTCTCTCATGCACGATCCTTTTTAAACAACCTGAAAAGCCTCAAAAAGGCGAAAATCAATTGGGCAAAAGAGAAGACAAAAAGAGACTCTATGGACCTTCGAGCCATTGGGGAGGAGTTGGAACAATTGGAAAGTTAGGGGTCTGATGGATATTCGGACGAGGAGAAGAGGGACCGAATCAATTCCTTGCAAATGAGGAGGAAAATATTGTTGGATAATGAAGAACAGTAGCATTTAAAAATTTGTGCAATATGGCTCTTAGCTGGGGATGAAAACACAAAAAAAAATTCAAAACTATGCAAAGGGGAGGGAATTTTAAATGTAAAAAATGGGAAATGAAACTTTTTTTTTTTTAATCGAAATTTAAAATATGGGTAACTATATGGTGGGGAGGGCAAACTAAGGGAAAGTGAATTATGTAAAAATGGGATGGGAAATTTTTAATGGGTGAGAGGAGCTATTGAAAAAAAATATTTAAAAATATAATGAATGAATTTAAAATAAGGGAGGGCGCTATTTTAAATAGGAGGGCGGAATTTTAAAATGGATGGGAAGTCTTATTATATGGGAGTGGAGGGTATTAAAGTTTTAAAGTTAAAAAAAATGGAATAAAAAACTGGAACGAGGAGGCCGAGCGTATGTACGTGTAGAGCGTTGGGAGCATATGCCGTATAGTATGAGGGTGTGTGTTGTGAGTAGGATAGCGTTTAGTTGCTGTGGGTTGGTGAGGGAAGGAGGGGTGACGGGTCGATTGCAAGGGGGAGCGGGTGGAGGTGTGAGGTCGAGGGTTAGAGCGAGCAGGTAAGGGAAGACTGTAGGTTGAGGGCGGAGTTGAAGATTGCAGGCGCGGAGGGGGCGGCGTTGAAAAGCGGGTGGGGAGATCTGTTGAGTGCGGGGATGA
Organism: Pinus albicaulis; assembly: GCA_034641835.2. Classification (NCBI taxonomy): domain Eukaryota; kingdom Viridiplantae; phylum Streptophyta; class Pinopsida; order Pinales; family Pinaceae; genus Pinus; species Pinus albicaulis. The sequence continues at coordinate 14,917 of JAXQQM020079213.1, forward strand.
GGGAGTAAAGGGTTTTGGTTAGGGCGCGAAGGAGTATGGTGTAAGGGAGTATGGGAAGTGGACGGGTTGAGTTGCAGTTGGGGTCAGTTGCAGAGGGGATAGGGAGCGTGTTGAGAGAGAGTGTATAGCAGCGGGGTTATTGCAGAGATTGGGGGGCGTATGGGAAGGGAAGAGTGCTTGAATCGATTTTGATTTTTTTTTTTTTTGAATTTTTGAATTTTTTTTGAATTTTTTTTTTGTTGTTATTATTTTTATTTTTTTTTTAAATGTAAAACAGCAGAGTAGAGCAGAGGGAATTCACAGAGATTTGTAGACTCAAAAAATTTCAAGAAATGCAGGAAATCGCCAGTGAAAAACTCAGAATTTTCCAGTAGCTCAGCAGCACGGTATTGGACAAAATGCAGAATTTTTTTCTCAGAGAATGTGGCAGAAATTTGCTAGTAAAAACTCAGAAATTTCTCAGAGAATTTTTCACAAAATTTCAGTAGTAAAAACCCAGAAATTTTTTCTAATAGCCCAGCAGCCCAAAATTTAGATAACTCTGAAATCTCATAAATTTCTTCAAAAATTCTGTTTAAACTATTTTCCAGCATCTCAAAAATGCAGAGATGAAGAATTTTCCAGCAGAAAAAACTCAGATTTCTTTTGCAATAAAAACCAGAAACTTCTTCTTCTTCAGAAACTCAATTTAAACACTTTTCAGCAGCTCTTTCAAAATGATGCAGATTTTAATGAGCAGAAATTGCAGAGAAAAATTAGAATGAAAACCTTCAGATGGGCAGTGCTGCTCTTCTCCAAGCCAATTTCTGAATGCTGGGATTTTGAATGCTGCTCCTTCTCAAAACCAATTCTGAATGCGACAAAATGTCAAAATCACTGCTGCAAAAACTCTCTAAATGCTGCAAAAATGCAGATATGCACAGGCCATAAACACAAAATGGCTCACTCAATGTGGAGCAGGGCCAGCAATCGCCCGCTTTGATACCATGTTAAACACCATGTTGAAGCACACACATGGTGTATGAGGAAGAATAACACACACACACAAGAGACTCAACACAATGAAGGATAAGCGTGAGGCTTTCTTATTTTCCATTATACAAAGATGTACATTTATAGTACAATGGTGTGACTCTTGGTTTCACATTCCAATGTCACTTGGACTCCATTGTGACTTTTCGCATTCCACACCTACCCATGTAGGATTAGGTGTTCCAACACAA
>JAXQQM020063588.1:0-54583 GCA_034641835.2 Pinus albicaulis
TTCATATATATATATATATTATTTAAAAAAATTATATCAAAATATTAATATTTAAATTTTTTAAATATTGAAATTAAAAATTTATCCTAAAATTTAACTCAATTTAAAATTTTGTACTTGAGAGATATAATAAGTGGAAATAGAAAATAGATTCCTATCGTGAAAAAACAAATCAATCTCTCAATTAATTTATTCATTTTAACTAATAGTCACTTGACTATTCACTTTCATTTTTTCATAATCTTAAAAATAAGGTAGAAAATCTTACCAACAAGTTACCATTATCCTTAATAATAAAAAAATAATTCGAATATAATTTTTACTTCCCTAAAGATTCAATTTTCATAATTTATCTTCAATCCCACCATGTAATCTCCTTTCCCTTAATGTTTATGGTCATGTGGTCCATGCCACAAGTTTGTGAAGTAGTTGAACGTTGTTGAGCCTATGTTTGTATAGCTTCTCAGTATAGTTATACATTTCTTATGATAAATAAGTTGGAATTAAGAAAGTGAATAGTTTGTGAAGTAGTTGAACATTGAGCCTATGTTTGTATAACTCTTCAGTATAGTTATACATTTCTCATGATAAATAAGTTGGGATTAAGAAAGTGAATATTGAAGAGTTTAATGAAATATTTTAAGTGTTTTTTACCAATAAAATTTAGCTATATATATTTTTAATGAAAATTACAATATCTCACCATTTATAATAGATTTTTTAATTTAGATTTTTTAATATAAATCTAAATTCAGTTAAAAAAAAAAAAACTAAAGTTGAATCATATACATATTTAACGCTGCAAAAGTACATGCAACAACATCATTATTCATGTCATCAATAGAATAAATACACTAATAAACAATAATGGGATATACAACCGTTTGGCCCTAAAGTCAACAATCAAGATGTCAATGAATGTTAAAGCAATATTACCATGTAACATTTAGTTAAATATTACCTTCGAACATTTAAATATACATTAGAAATTTAAAGAAGTTTATGACATATTATAAGCAACTTTGTAAAACAAGACTTTTGTAAAACAAGACTTTTAATGGGAATAATATTCTAAGCCCGCTCTAGTCTGGAGGATAGGACAAAATACACAGTATACAATATATAAGCTGAATAATCCGTTGTTTATCTTGTTTCATCTCTCGCTATCTTGACGGATTCTAAAGCTCCCTTGTTTCTCAGTCCTGCACTTTGTTGTTTTCTCACATATTCTCCATCCAACATGGATTTAGACAAAGGTGGATGAATTTTATCTATTAGCTGAGGAGCAGGAAATACAAAAGCATCCACGGAAAGCCCATTTTGGTGCTGCAATTGAAAATTTTGTTCTCTCCACTTTGACGACTCACTCTGCTTTTTTTGTATGGAGATTGTGTCATGATAATTGCATTTATTCCAATGAAAAATTAATATAAATTAAATAAATTGCGCATATATATATATATATATATATATATATTTTCTCATTTCTTTCACAGAGATAATTTAGATTTAAAAATGGCGAAACCATAGAAAATCCTTTGCTCAAACAGCACAATGAAATAAATATTATATAATGAATATATACGGATTGTTTAACATATATTTACCAAGAGCGAGAAAATAAATATTAAACCAATGTAATCAATATACAAAAAATATATAAAAAAAATTATTATATGATGTAATTAATATAAAGTCCGATATAACCCATATATATATAGAAGTTCAAAGTACTAATCAGTATAGGCATTTCAAAGTTGTTGAGTTGTTTAACATACGCACATCGAGATGGCTTAGTCTTTCAAATTTATTGGACTGTTTAGCATACTCATTGAAATGTGATAAATTTTGGGGGAGATATCAAGTTATATTTGTAACCGCGTGGAATGAACCTCGGTGTAGCCCTTTCACTTTTGAAAAAAAAAAATCTCCGTTCCAAAAACTGAAGCGGACCTTGGAAAGGAATGAGTCACACAATACCCAAGGTGAGTGGGGTCAGAACCTTCCATATCCACCAACAAATACGAATTTTGACTATGTGTCTGCGTGATTGAAGTTGGGGTTATTTTCTTAGCCAACTAGACATTTACACCAACCCCTCCACTATTTAAAAGACTATGATATGGAGTCGGGTCGGGAATGGAAATATGGGCCAACTTCCTTCTTCACATTGAAATTGACACCAAATATTCCTATACCCGTAATCTTTTTAGTTTTTGTCTTTTTACCTTGCATTTATTCTAATAAAAAATTAATATAAATTAAATAAATTGTTTATAAATATAAAATTATATTAGAAAGGAATCTGTACAATCAAAATTTACTTTATGACATTATCTCCATTATGATATTTTTGATTTAAATGTATTACTTGTCATATTTTCAATCGTAAATAACAAATAAAAACTTATGATTAACTATGTAGTATTCTAAATACTTTTAAAGTCACAAAGTAAAATACTTATAATAAATGTCATTTCACACTTTTTAAAATATTATTATTGTCATTTCATATATCTTTTAAAAACCAATACATATTCTACACAATTTTCAATTTTCATATATTTATTTTTAAATTATATATTCATTTTATTTTATTTAATATTACAATTTCAAATACCGATCGGGGTGCCCACTTGTCAGACAGCGCATCACAATAGATGAACGCTTATAATTTCCTGTCCTTCGCACATTCCCTAACCATAATGGCGCATGGAACAAGCAGTTTATGGCGGTGCACGACACCCCGATCATTCATTATGCAACAGGCAGGCCAGCCTGGATGGTCAGGATCCGGACGGCAAGTTCGATTTAAGGTAAGCTCGGCCTCCCTTCTCCATTTCTCCATGCATAGCGCTCTGCATGTAAGTGACCGGAGACAGCCGAGACGGAAGCTCAACATTCTACAACCTATCTACCATTCTACTCAGACGGGGTATGTATCTATTCTTCTCTTACTGTTTATGGTGGTTATCTGGACTGCATGGTATACAAGTGTCCGTTGCATGGTAATTACTGCCCGAATTACAGGCTTGAGTTTTGATTTGAAGGTAGTTAAAACAAACTCTGTCTTTATCTTTACTAGTTTGCTTACCACTAGGTCTCATAAGTCTACTCTAATGTTGTTAAAGGTCAAGGGTCAAGTTCGCTCCACTCTACCGGCTGTTAAACCCTGCTTTAAAGACCCGTGCAATCTTCAAACTTACCTCATCTACCCTGTTCTCAATTGGAAAATTCATGTGTTCAGAATGAATTATGGTCAGACTCTTGTGGGTCGAGTAGAGTCGCCCTGGAGTAGGGTCTGCTGTCTGATAAAAGGTCATAGGAGGTCCCATCTCTGTATTACGCAATTCAACGTAGTTTTCAATAGGGAGGTTACCCATAAGCTCCACCAGACTACCCACAATAATAGGATTTCCCCGACTCTTTACTTGTTGCTCAACCCGCTGGTCTTTCTGACCTTCTACAGCAAGCATGCTTGTATATACTGTATAAGAAATTTGGAGGCCCTTAGGATAAAGCTTCCTTTTTCTAGCCGCTACACTACTGCTACTCATAAGAATCGCGCAGACTGGAATCAAAACCATGCTCCTTTTATGTTTCCTTATCAGTTTGATTTGTGCTCTTGCTGTCCAGATTACATGGGAAAAAGACGATCAACAGGCCAGGCTTCTAAGGGAAAGCAAGCCCAGCCTGTATATCCCCCTAACAAACGTGGACAAAAATCCAATTTAGAGAAACTTTAGCAGTTGGCAGGGAATTATGAAATGGGAAATTCAGTAACTGCTCGTCAAGCAATTAAACGTTGGGAGAAATAAATTCACATAGAACCTGAGGATAATGAAGCAGAGGCTGACATACTAGACTTCATCATGGATCCTGGGAACACCAGGGGCCGCCTTACATTGTTTCAGCAAACCGTGCACACGTATTGGATTCTTAAAAGCCTCCTAGCCAAGGCTATCCAGAGTATGAATCCCATTCAGATGGAACAGAACCCAAAGAAGGCTCAATTCAGCTCGCAGGATACATTGCTGCACATGGAAGACCAGCTTCAGCACATTAAAATTACTCAATACCAGGCTACTGACAGGATTAGTCCAGTAGATGATCGTGTTGTGCGCATTGAAAAGCAACTCCAGCTCTTACATCAAGTAGACATGCTAGGATCGACATCGAAAGCTCCCGCCCCTGTCTCTTCATCAGAAGAGCAACTCTTCTCAGTATAATGAGTCTCCAGGAGAAGTTTTATATGAACATAGTTTTGTGTCTTCATGATAGTTTTGTTTTTATATGAACATAGTTTTAAATTTCAGATTGTAGATAACAAGCAAATAGAGCGGATAACTACTGCTAGATACAATAGAATGAAACTATTTCAGTTTTGGACAGCATTTCATGCACTTAGATGGCCAACAGACCTGGTCCTGCGGGCAGGTTGAGGCTATGGATTAATGTTTTATTTTGCAATCTGCTTTCTAAATATGAATAGAAAAGAGAGGTACTACCAAATTCACACAAAAAAAAAAAAAAATATTACAATTTCAAATTAATTATAAGTTAATATCCCTATACATATATAAATAAATACTATTTATAAATCTAAATTATATATATAGATAATTCAATTAATTTTATTATGATTATATTAATATTATATATTATAAAATATAATCTAAATGTAATAGAATATGTATCAAATTACTTAAATTATAAATCAAATATGTGATATAAAATTAATACGTAATTACTTTTATGTTATAAATCAAATCAATTCAATATGTAATATAAAATTATACATAATGACTTTTAAAAAATGAAGTCATCCTAGCAAATGAGTATCCATTACAAGGAAAACATAGTCATAGTTACAACCTTTGAAATCACCTTTCTTCTTTATATTTTACAATAAATAAATAGAAAGGAAGATGGTTCTTTCTCACATCAGATTTTTCGTAAAAAAAACTCATACTGAACAATATCTTCGTGTGTATTCGCATCATTTTCCTGCTCAAAATTTAGGCGTCCTCAACACCTGAGCCACTAGGGCATTGAGAATATCTGATGAGTCTCACCTTAAGGGAGAAAAGACCCATCTCCTTAATTTTTTTTGTTCTAATGGTTATAGTAAGTCACAAGGACTTAAAGCTTTTCTTAAAGCAGAAATAGGTCCCTTGGTTAAAAATAAAAATGATCCTAATCAATGGTCCTGTAATGTAAGGCTTCCTTTCATTCAGGGTACCACTGATAGGATTGCTAGAATTCATAGGAAGCATAAGGTTTCCTCTTCCTTCAAACCCCTTAACACGATTCACAGCTCTCTTAACTCGGTTAAAGATCCGGTGAACCCTAGGGATGGAAAAGGTTTCTACCTTATTCCTTGTTCCTATGGGATGCCTTACATTAGTGAAACGGGTAGGTCCATTAGCCAAAGGATATGTGAACATGCAGCTGACATTAGACATGTAAGGTCCCGCACCTCTGCCCTAGCTGAACATGTGGAAAAGAATAACCATCATATCTGCATCGAAGAGGCTAAGGTCTTAGCCAGGGTTGATCACTTTCATCATCGTAAGTTAAGAGAGGCCCTTGAAATTGAAAAAAAGCCACGGTTGGAATATAGCGAGGTCTTGGATCCACGCATATATTCTTAATTTTCCTTTTTTATTTTTATTTTTTATATTTTTTAATTTATTTGATTTTTATTTGATTTATTTATTTATAAAAAAAAATAAAATTAATTATTATTATTATTATTAGGAAATAATTACAATAAAATAATATATAATTATAATAAAAAATAATATTTGTATTTTGAATAATCGATTAACGATATTAGTAGAAATGTCAGTAGGGTCTAGGTTGAATGGTGATAGGGGTGGTACTTTTATAGTACTCATCACGGGTTCAATGGTTTAATTCCCTTCCACGATCGGGGTGATGTATACGGACATGTTGATGAAAATAGGTTGAAAAAAAAAAAAAAGTGAAAAAGTGAAAGGAACTACCAAGCTTACAAAAAAAAAAAAAAAAAAAACGATATTAGTAAAAAAAAAAAAAAATTATATATAATTAAACTATTAATTTCAATATTCAAACTAGCGAATTTACGATTTTTAATTAAATAATTAAATTAATAGAACTAACCATTATGGATTCCAAAAGGGAGTCAAATTCATTGTTGTCGACTTTGTTCATTATAATGTGATTATTACCGAAAGATTTCTTCATAATTTATTGATGGATCATAGCAGCCAAAATTCTATTAATAACAAACAAATAATTTATGAAGATAGGAATAACTTGTATTGTGTTATTACTTTGTCATTTTGACTCTTTATAGATGATTTAATGACTCTTAAGTCTTTAGTCTTGGAATACACTTCACTGGCTTGTTAAACACTTTGAAGGTTGTTGACTAAAAAGGACTTATTAATTTTTGTTCTTGCAATAGATTAGTATAACTTTAACTATATGGTAAAATTTAGTTCTATAATTGCTATTTTAACAACATTATAAATTATCATATTATTTTAAGTGCATTGCAAATAGTCACACCATATTTTTCATAATTGTCTAAGAAATATGCTCTTTATATTCCTCTAAATAAAATAGTGTCAAGGAAGTTGGTAGGTAAGTTTTATGGTTGTGTTCTATCAATTTTTTCCACTTTTATTTAAACTGTATTTAGGATTGATTTATTAGTCCATTCATATATGTCTTCATTATTTTTTACTCCAATTTCACTATATCTTAACTAAACTAGAATATCTACAATATAATCTTATTTAATAGTGACAATTAATTTATATTTTTCAAAATTAAGTAATTAAACTAAATAACATGAAAATTTTGTACTATTTTTTTAAACAATAAAATTAAAAACATATTCAAATATTTACATTGATTTAAATTTATTTAAAAATAATCTTTAATAGTAATGTGGAAAATGTAGAAAACAATGTGCACTCTACCATATAGTTTGGTTAAATATGTGCACTTTACAAGAAGTCGATAATGTTGTGTAAGCGAGAAGATGTTTGTATGAATTGCTTCTCTATTTTAGATTTAATTTTGTTGAAAATTTTGAAAAATTAATATTTAATATGAAAAAGTTAAAAAAAATTATATAAACAGAGTTAAAATGTAATTGTAAAACAAAAATCTAATATAAACATTCAATTTTTTTTAATATTTATTTATATTCATTATTTTTATTTAAATTTAAAAAAATAATAATAATTATAAATAATATTTTTATTTTAAATTTTATAAAAATAAAAATATTATTGAAATAAATGTATTTATATTTAAATATTAAATTATATTTATATAAATAATTTTTTGTTTTTTATCTGGGTAATTTGTATGACAATGATTGTTTGAATCCCAAAGAAGCCCTACTACCCACCACATGCATAAAACACATGGAGTGGTGTTTGCCTGCATGCACGGAGTAATTTCCATCCACTAAGGTGGAAGGAGTATCACGGAGGTTGTTATTTCCTTCATTTTTGATGAGAGTGTCGGTAAGTTCATCGTTGTTCCTTTGGCTTTGAATCACAAGTTTTGGTGGGAGGTTGTCATTTCCTTCATTTTTTACGAGAGTGTCAGTAAGTTCATCGTTGTTCCTTTGGCTTTGAATCACAAGTTTTGGTGGTCTCAAACAGGAAAATTTGGTGCATCCTCCTTGGGTGGAGGTTCAGTTGCATCACTCTCTTTTTTTGGTTTAGGGGTATGTTATCAGTTCTTCACTCTAAATCTCTATGGTTCGTAATGCTTGTCTTCTAATATTCAGGTTGGACGGTCCTGCTCATGAGTTTCGAAGAAAGCTAGTGGTTATCTTGTTTTGTATGAAGGATATTGAATTGGTCATGGGGTATAAGTTTTTGGTCTGCGTGTGTCTATTATCTATGGTATTGCTCTATCTCGTTTTGGAATATGTTGTGCATGGTTTTATCGATGCTCTTGGGTACTTCCATTCTTCTTTCCCCGTCTCAGGGGTTTCTTGTCTTGTTCAATTATTAAGGGCACAATTGCTAATGGGGTCAAGTCGGAACTTCCAAGGTTGTGGTTTGTGGAGGGTTTGTTTCCTTCTCTAGTCCTCTGGTTTCTCGGAAGGACGTGGTTGTATGTTGGATTCTTTAAGTCTTAGTTTGTTCAGTCATCTATTTTAATCATGTTTATGTAGTGGGGAATGGTTCAGTTGATGGTCTCTCATTTGTGTCCTATGGCAGGTTCTTGTATCAGTGGCGACCCCTGGAAGATCTGTGTTTGTAGGACTTTGTCTCCACCAGGGTGGTTCACAATCTCTTTTTTTATTAATACATTCAATTGCGTGTATTGTGGCCTCATGGAAATCTCTGCCTTTGGTAAGGGCAAGGTGGCCCAAAGGTCAATTGTCTGGGGTAGTAGAGTTAAGGGATCCCCAGTTGATGCCCAACCTAGTTCCTCGGGGGACAAAGCTCGGGGCTAGAATTCAGTTTCTAGTATAATCAATAAAGCAACAACCGCAAATCATGAAGGCACCTCATCCGAGGTCTGCGAGTTGATTGAATATTGGGAAGAAGAGTTAAACAAGAAAGCTTGGATAATGGATATTGACATGGAGGACTAAAAAATTGTGTTTCCTAATCCTGGACATACTCGTGGCAGGAGCACAAAGTTTAAGCAGACCCTTCACTTCTATTGGTTGATGAAGAGCCTCATGGCTAAAGCATTGGAATAGATCCCAACTGGGGTGGTAACAACCACCAATGGATTTCCTAATTACAACATAGAATTTCAAAAAATTCAGTTTCAATTACAAAAACATAATGGGCTCCTCAACAAAATAGAAGAGCACATCCATTGCATTCCCTAGACTGAGTTTCTGGGCTCCAGTGCGAACGAACAAGCTGTTGTCGTCGAGTTTGGGGAGAGGAATAGCTTGATGTAGGTCTCTTTGTTCATCTCCTTTTTGCATGCAATATTTTCATAGCATTCATTATGTTTATGGTTGTAGTAGTGTTTTTAGTTAGTTAGATTCTAAGGAGTTCAAAGACAATCAAACTTATCTAGCATGGTTGGATACACTTATTCTTTTTTGTATGTAACTTGCCCAATTTTGAAATGAATGAAAAAGAAAGGTCTTACCAAGGTTAGAAAAAAATACATATATAAATAAATCAAATACATCTTAGTATCATAGTGATCTTAGTCTATTTAATCAAAATTTATATAATTAAAGTCGTAGTCTAACTTATAGAGGAAATGGTCATTTTTTTCTCGTTAATTTTAATAAAAATGGCAAAAATATTTTTAAGAACTTGAGTTTAAATAGTTTAATCTGCATAAATGGATTGTCTAGATTTCCATGGTGTTGAATCTATTTTTGCATTTAAAAATGTATTTTAAATAACAAAAAAGCTTGAAATTGTATTGTTGGATTTTGGTGAGTTCCTGTAAAAAAAAGGCTATGTCTTTAAACTATGCCTATAATCGCCTATAGTTAAATATTAATATTACTTTAATCAATGCTATATGATTAAATATTATTTTTGCATATATTTATGGTGTAGTCTAACTTAAAATGGAATATTTTTTCTCACTAGGATTTGACAAATTCAAAGGAGAATGTATTTTTTTTTGTTTAAAATATGTTTTTGAATGTATAAATAAATTCAGCACTTTGATTCACATCTAGGAAACTTTAATTCTACAGATTAACCAACTTAAACTCAATTTTTTAAAAATGTTTATCAAACTTTTATTAAAAATAACCAAAAAAAATTATAATAAAAATATCATTGTATCTATAAATTAAACTACATCTATATTTATAAAATAATATAAATTCTATTTAAAAAATCTTTTAAATATAAAACAATTTAATTTTAATTATTAAAATAAATTAACATTAATAAAAGGCAGCTTTAATAAAAATCAGATGAATGATCACTCACGTCAAATCACACTGGTTCTCACCCTTCACTTTAGGATATTTTTCTTATTACAAATTTGTTGACCCACATAAACATGTCGTGAGCATATCTGCAGAGACTAGAACTCTCTGAAAGGGAAATTAAACCCACTAACTTCTAATCAAGTTATTATCCTTACATAAATAACAATTTTCAAACAATTATGAGAGACATTGGAAAAAAATGAAGATGATGAAAAAGTAGGATGTTCTAAAGAACCCATTCCGTGTGAGGTTCATTGCAACTTAGTACATACTTTTCGGATTGGACATACATATTTTAAAAAGGTCGTCTTATTCACATGCTACTGTGTTGGTAAGGGTAGACAGAGTGGTTAAAATGATATAAATCACTTATAATAGTAAGGCTCTAAGAATAGGTAGACTCCATTTTTAAGGCCAGAAGGATAGGTATCTCTTGGCCCCTCTTAACATTTAGATCTCAGGTTGAATTATGCATTTCTAATATATATATATATATAAACAATGGATTAGTTTAAAATACATTTTCAGCTTGCCAGCTGATTGACCCAAAATAAAATAAAAAACCAACTTTATATTTAAAGATGACGTGTACTGAAAACTAGCCGTTGGATGTGTTGACGTAGTAAATCTGAGTTTTATAAGAGCGGAGACGCAATCACTCCCAAATGAAGTTATTAAGCTCTCAAAGCATCTGCACCATGGGTTGGCCATCCAACGGTCAGAGTAAGTTGGCGCCCTTTGCACATGAGACGTCAATCAAACCGTAACGTCGCCTCCCATCAATATCGGAGATTCCGATATAAAGGAAACGGCAGGTCGGAGAAGGGACTCCATGAGTCACCTGAAAAAAAGAAGAGGGAAATAAATAAATAAAAACACGGTAAGATCTGAAAACTTGGCGGGGATTCTTCGGATCTGCAGGGGATCTGATATATGCAATTGTGCTCGTCACGATTTTCGATCGGGTGGTCGTTGTCTAATGTATAACCTTATTTGGCTAGCCATGTCTTGAAGATAAGTGCTTTTATTGTTTAAAACCCATTTGAATTTTCAGAGCTTTCCAACGGATTTCTGATTCCGATGTCCTTTCATTTGGAAATACTCAATGTTACTTCAATAGAACGTCATGAGTTCGAAACTGCACGTCCCGGAAACTCCAGAAACCAAAAACGATGAGATCCACGTGGCAGACAGGTCGCCAGTAGAAGACGATGAGCAAGGACAGGACCTGCGGTCGAAACGTTCCGGCCCCGAAAATGCCTCGCGGAGATACAACTTGCGGACTTCAAATAAAAATGAAATCCGGCCGTATTTCTCAGCAAAGCGCAGAGTGGAGAATCCTTCACCGGGAGGACGTCCGACAAAGCGGAGAAAGACGTCAACGCAGAAATTGAATGATTCCGGCAGAAAACGTACAATTCCGAGGAAGAATTTGCGTCAAAGGAGACAGCAAATTGGCAGCAGCAGCAGCAGCCCGGAGGTTTTATTTCAGGAAGTGTCTATTGATGAGGCTGAATTTCCTCGGTTAATTAACAGAAGAATTCAGCTGTATTGGATCCTGGATGATGCCTGGTATAGTGGTTTCATTAAAGTTTATGATCGGAGAAATAAACTACATCTTGTTCTTTATGATGATGGCGAAGAGGAATGGATTTCGCTGGAGCGGGATAGGTTCAAGATTCAAATACTCGTTCCTGGAGAATTTCCGCCGAAAACCAATGGCGGTATTGGGCAGAGTATAGACAATAGAAGTATAGAGCATACCAAGCGACATGACATTGAAGGTTTGGAACAGGTTGGTACAGATTGTTTACAAAACAGTGGTATTGGTGGTTCCCAGAACAATACTAGCCGAAGGAAGAATACTATTCGGAAGAAACTCTTTTAACTAATTCTGTAAGGATTGAAATACATTATTTTAGAAAAAAAAAAAAATTTCAATGTGTGGAAAGCAATGTGCACTCTACAATGTAATTTGCTTGACAGTTTACAACATATATCATTGCCGCTAACACCCCATAGGTAAATATTTAATAATTTCTAATTATATATATATATTTTGCTGATAGGATATTTTTGTAAATAGTATAAATTTAATTTAAATAATAAAATACTTTAAATCTGAAAATTTGTATTTTAGTTATTTTTTTAAATGCTTTTTTTTATAGCTAATATTCTTTGCAACATAGTTCTTTTATAAAATAAAGCAGAATTAAATAAAATAAATTTAAATATAAAATTTTTTATTTTTAATTGTTTTTTATCAATCCTTTTTAAATAATTTAGTTTTTTCTAATAAAATAATAATATTTATTTTTTTATTTTTTTATTTTTTTATTTATAGCGATTGTGTATGGGTAATTTTAGAAAATTAATTTAAACAAAATTCACGATCAAATCATATAGGTATCACTATTCATCTTAGTTTCAAAATATTCAATTTTTTTTTTTTTTTTTGACAGATACAATTGTTTAATTACTTCAAAAGGAAAAAAAAAGAAGAGTGGTATGACCACCAATGACAGCCATTGAGAAATCGCAGAAGAAAACTACCGAAAAGATTCCTTACAAATAAATTTGTAATTTTCTTTTACTAATCTTCTTCAAAAGATTGAAATATATATTTCTCATTTTACACATTATTTTTAAAAATTTAAAATTTTTTATTTTTTATTTATATATGGCCAATTTTCCATGTCATACATTTTAAAGAAAAAAGTTGTAGGCCCTAATGTTTCAAGCACCAAAAAATTAAGCATATTTCAACACCAAAAATTTAAGCATATGAATCATTCTTAAAAGACTCAAGGACAAATTTTAAGCATCCCCGCTGGGGTAAATGGTTCAAAAAAGAAAAAGAATAGTGGTATGACAGCCATTGAGAATCGGCAGAAGAAAACTACCCGAAAGATTCCTTTGAAATAAGTTTGGAATCTTTTTTTACTAATCCTTTTCGAAAGATTGAAATATATATTTCTCATTTATACATTATTTTTTTTAAATTAATATATAAATTTTTTATTTATTTATAAAAAAATATATATACCAAATTTTCATGATATACATTTGAAAAAAAAAAAAGTTATGTAACTTAATCTTTCAAGTACTAAAAAGGAAAAGTTATGTGACCAAATGTTTCAAGTACCAAAAAGTTGAGGATGTTTCAACACAAAAAATATAAGCATAACAACTTGGTTATTTTTAATATTTTATGTTTAAAAGACTTTTATAAAATACATTTAAATCATTAAATGGAGAAAAAACATAATAACAAATACACCGATTAAGGGTTGAGTAATAAACCCTTTAGAAATGGTCGAGTTATCTATTGGTTTTTCCTATCGTGAAAGAAAATATTGAAGCAAAACCAAGAAAACGGAATTAGAAATAGAAACTGAAGAATTATTTGCAAATTAATTAAGTGAACATCTAATACTGGAAACGTAAGAGATAGATAAATAATACATATATATTAGTAACCCTCTTTAGGAGGAGTGCTTTAGAAACATAAGAGGTAGATCAATAATACAGATATATTAGTAGCTGTCATGAGGAGGAGCAAGCATTGTGATGAAAATTATATAAAAAGTGTGTGGTCTAAAACTACTGTGAAAAATTGAAAAGAAATGGAATAGTGAAAGCTTTCTCCAAAATCTCTCTTCAACTAATAACAATTATGGAAAGTGAGTTTAGCTCTGCGACAAAAGAGAAGGGAAATTATAATTGTTTAAATGTGTACAGTAAAACCCTTGAAGGGCTGCAAAACTAAAACAAAAATCCAAGGCATATAGCTTATTGCTCGCATAATAAAACAATAACCATTTTTGAACCATTAAGAACAGTACTGAATGGAACGAGAAATCTAGTTACAATAACCATTTTTGAACCATTAAGAACAGTCCTGAATGGAACGAGAAATATAGTTATCCTGAAGGACTTCAGAGTACCTGGAAAGAGAAACAAAAGTCATTAAACTGGGGAATACAACCCTCAGAGATAGAAAAGTTTAAGGGAATTGAGGATTCCAAAGGTACCTATAGGGCAAAAATAAAAATTGTCAGCTCTCAGGAAATAAATAAACCTAACCATAATAGAGAATGAGAATTCTATAGGATAATAATAATGTTCTTACCTTTTGTGGCTTCAAAAATGAGATCCGCAAATCTGGAAAAAAGAGGGTCAAGAAAAAGAAAAACAATTGGTACAAGACATTCACTTAAATAAAGAAAAACAAATGGAAATCACCACAAGCAAAAGAAGAACTACATACATGCTTTGGCCACATAGGCTATGACTCCCTTTTCGAGACTAAACCCTATGGGATGCCATGATTCTTTGAGGAACGGTTGCAGTTCGATGAACGCATAAACCCTGCGAAGGAGCAGCTCAAACATAGTTGAGCGAAGCTGTGAGGAGAAGTAGAGTTGCTCTCTTAAGTCCCCAACAAGACAATATAACTAGAAAAGTATTTAAAATGCAATACTAGAGAGAACCATGTTTAAAAAGAGTCGTCAACAGTTATAGGCATAGGTAGAATGCAAAAGGAGAAGGCCACACAACGAATGAGCCTGGCTGCCCAACAGCGGCACCGAATGAGAATTGGTTAGGGTTCGGGGGGTAGGGAAATACCCCAACCGCCCCAGATCCCACCACAACCGTAGATCAGGGGAAACCCATGGATGGTGAAAAATAACATAAATGTCCATCTAATAAATGAAAACCAATACTTGAGATTACGGAGGATTAAATTTACAAGTTAAGAAATCTGTAGATAATAAATAGTGAAGGTACCAAGTTGCCATGAGTATGATCATACCCTGCTTTGTTTCGAAAATTATTCACATAATCTCCGTTAACATGTAATATTTTCATATGCTGCGTATTGTATCAAAACTTCGAACATTAGGTTATGTGCATGCTATATACAACATCACCATATGCCAAGGTGAAATACACATTGCTCAAATTTATATTCATGTATGATTAGAGTACAATGTTTGAATTGTTTCAAAATTAAGTGGAATTGTTTTAGTTAGGAAACAACTATTTTAGCAATTATTTATTAATTTTATATCATATAGTCATGTCTTAGTGAGTATATATATGATTTCATAATGAGTATTAGCTTAGGGATAAAGTTAAAAGTATTTTTTTTTTAATCTCTTTTAATGTAAGGTAAAGAGCTTTATGGTAAGATGTTACAGGTGGTATTAGAGTAGCGTTCATATGCTGGGACCAAGATGGGTCACCTAAATAAAATTTGGTGTGTGTAAAATGTACACAGAATCGGGAAGAAGGGGCTATCAAAGTACAATGAGGAGGGGATATGTACATCAAGCTCCCATGACTACAGGGCAAACTCACCCCCAGCCTAACCCAGAAATGAATCTAGAAATGTGGGTGCAGCTGAGTGTGGACCAACATCAACAAACTAGTTGATTGATCGAAGAACAACAACGACAAACCAATAGACTTATGGATACTATGAAACATCTACAAGAAGAAATGGTTTGAGTAAGAAGTGATAATGAGAGGTTGATGCAAGAACATGAGAGGATTCTTAAAAGTCTCTGAGATAAAAAAAATCAAGGGACATCTCAACCGAGTCCTGAAAGACACACCCGAGAAGAGGGTGAACAACGAAAACAAGCTAATGATAAGCCTAAAGGTAGCCATACCCAACGAAGTAATAAAAAAAGGTCGGATAATGAAGTAGAGTCAGGAAATGTCTCAGACAAGCCAGAGATAAAAAATCAAAAAGTGGAGTTGCAAGGTGAATTACTGAAAGTTAAGCCTCCTACACTCGATGGAGAAGCCGAAGAGGTAGTAGAAGCATGGATAATTAACACGAACAAATAAATCCAAGTCTATGAATATAGCTACAAACTGAAGACTCGCCTAACCATTTAACAACTGCGGGAAAAAGCCACATTATGGTGGGAATAAGTTAAAAATGTGCGAGGAATTTAGGACTAGAATGTGACTTGGGATGAATTCTAGCAATATTTTAAAGATAAATATCGAAAGGAGTTCTTTTATGAGGAAAAATATCGAGAATTTCATGATTTGAGACTAGGACAACTGTCTATGGACGAGTTCATAGCCAAATTTACACCCTGATTGTGGTATGTTCCATATCTTAGGTGTTAGCGTTCTGTAATTTGCTAGAGATTGTGAGAACTAATCACATAGGCCAACATCAAACCAAATTTGGAATCCAAGACCTAGCCTTCCTAGATTCAGAGAGGGTTCTCTCTATAAGATTTGTCTTTGTTTAAATAAGTTTTATGCTAGCTATGATAGTACTTGGGTTTTGGGTTTGTTTTGGATTTTGGAAGATTGATTATATTAAATTTATTAATATCTATTAGGCAATGGAGTCAAAATATAACTGGATGGCTGCATCAATATTTCACAGAGTAAACACGGGGCAAGCTAGGAATATTTACTGGATCCCTTGGATTTATAAATGGATTTATGACAGAAATAAAATAGATTCAATAGAACTAAAGAGAAATTAAGAATTATTTAGTTTGGCTTTTAGTGGAAAACATAATGATCATAAAGGAAGCCAAAATAAGGTACTCAAAAGTAAATCCTATTCATCACGCTTTATGCTTTACAATAAGAATTAAGATGTTTACGATGAAATAGGACAATGAAACAATACTAACCAAAGAAAAACATCACCAGTATTTAAGCCACATGAATCCTATGAACGGTTTGATTATTATTGATGCTCCAGTTCTTTGGAAAAGCTTACAGTGCTCCAAAAGACAGTAATAATTCTGATCTCAATCAATAGACCTTTGATACTTCCAAAACTGAAGTATTTATACAATAATTTACAATAATACAGTATCTAACAGACTTGAAATTAAAACTCTAACTTATTACAAAATTATAGTCTCGGTGGAATGCGCTGTGTAAAGCAGGTGATGATGTGGTGGGACTGTTAGGATGTGGACCACATTTATCAAGTAGTCGGGCAGGTAATGAGCACTGGTCGCTGAACTGGACAAGATAGAGATGCAGCAAATGAACTGCTATATGAATGCCCTTCTCTCGTTTTTGCAGAGCTACAAACAGATCAATTTTACGCAAACACCTTTTGCTACCTAACCTGACCTTTCACAGGTTTTGTCACCCAAGCACCAAAAGGAAAACTCACCTGATTCTTCTTCTCATATACACAATATTCACAAAAATAGAAATGCAGAGAGAAATTGGACATACCTTCTACCATACCATTACCATGCAGTATCTGAAGGCCCTTCTCTCCAATATGTCGAAGGATTTGATGCAATAACATGGTCTTTTCTCCAAAGACCGCTAGGCTTTCCACTGCACTTTCAGGAACCACAAAAACTGTTGCACCCATCAATAATAATGCTACCCTGAAGCTTGTACAGAGTTCCAATTTGAACTCCTCGCATTAATACTAGTGTTCCCTGAACCATCTTGCAGGTATATTTCTCAAACATTGTTTTTACACTTGCATCGTCCATCTTTCTTACAAAAATCAGATTTCTGGCCAATGCAGGAACATGCAGAACACCAGGAAGTGTTCTAATCCTTCCACCTTGCAGCTTCAGCTTGAATTTTCCATGTCCGATGATTCTGGCCTTCCTATCATCCCCTAATAAGACATCACCACCATCATACTTCTCATACTCGCAGAACCACTCCCTATGGGGAGTGAAGTGAAAGGATGCACCTGAATCAATCAACCATGCCTCATGATCTACATGTGTATTTGAAGAAGAAGACAAATACACATCCCCACCTTCATCTGAGGTGGTTTTTCCCTCTGTATAAGGAGCATCATTGGATCCCTTTCATTTCTTCGGAGCTTTATATGTGAGGTACTTTTTGTAGTGCCCTTCCTTTCCGCATTTCTAGCACACCTTTACAAACTTTCTTGGAGATTTAGATCTCCCACTAGAAAACTTATTTTTCTTTTCTTTTTTGGGACCTTTCTCATACAGATAAGGCATATCCATTCTGGCCCTCCATATTTCTCCATCTCATTTCCTCTGATAACAAGGCCGAGACAACTTCATCAAAATTCAAGGTAGTTGTATTGCTACCTATTGCAATAACCAAACTGTCCCATGAATATGGTAGAGAACACAGCAAGATGATGCACTTATCTTCATATGAGATTTTAATATCAATAGATGACAACTGACTTACCACAGCATTGAAGGCATTTAGATGCTCTGTCACTGAGTCTCCATCCTTCATCCTCAGGGTAAATAATTTTTTTTTCGTAGGAAAAATTTATTCACCAAAGACTTAGATTGGTACAAATTCCCTAGCTTATCCCCAAATTCTTTCCATAACTTCCCTAGATACATTCAACAATACCGAATTTGAGATACAAAACTGTATTGTGCTCTTTGCCTTCCGATCCAACTTCTTTGAGTCTTCATCTAACATTGTTGTTGGTTTAGTACCTAGATCTACCATGATCCACTCATCTTTATCCACCAATAGATCATCCATATTAAGCTTCCACAACAAAAAACTTTGACCATTAAATTTTTCAATCTTTATATTTCCACTTCTCGCCATCTTCTTTCATGGCAAGAATCAATCTCGTAGATCTCCCACTGAACAGGGTCTATCACAGGCCCAAGAAAAAAAAACCCTTAACAACAAAGCTTTCCCTTGAAGCTTAAACAACTCTGATACCAAACGTAGGTTTCAACCCTGTATATAAATTATCTGCAAACGAATCTTAAAAACATAAAATAAACAATAACGATAGAATAAAACATAAAACAAATATACACATACATTTTACCTTGGATCCCAAATCGGGACTAGTAGCTTGATTTTTCAATATATTTATTTTAGTGTTACAACACATATATATACGTGCCCAAGAATTCATAAACCCTAATCCATTAAACTCAGATTAGGACATAACCCTAGTTCCCTTGACCGGATATAAAAAATACCAGGGGTTGAAAACCATAATGCCCCAAAACCATGTTAAAACCAATGCACAAAACCATGGGCGGGTCCTCCCATTGAAAAATAGGGTCCAAAACCTAGCGCAACATACAGGGGTCACTATCGCCCCCCTATGATTCCTCCTCGCATGCTACTAATCGTGGAAATAATATAACACATACCCAACAAATACATCCCTTAATAACCTGCAGCAAGCACAACGTAGCATCAACCTAGCTGTAGAAGGTCCCACCATGCAGAAATTGGTCAAAGAAGTACAGAGCCAATGTGGAATGGGCCCTTTATTGTTAAATGAATATTATAAAATGGTGCCTAGAAATGAATCAATTGGCTGAGCCCTGAAACGGGCTCTATCTCAAAAAATATTATTCCTAATTGGGTGTAAATATTTTGTACATTAGTGTGTTTTATTCATTAGTATGCATTTTTATTTTGGTGTGATTGTTTGCATTTGCAAACATGTTTTCCTCTCCTTACCTTGTGTTCCACTTGGTTTGCAGATGTCGTCGAACCATTATGTTGGTTTTTCTCATGGCACTTATCGTAGTACACAAAACTTGTCTTCCATAGCATGGGCATTGTTTGCTCCTAATGGCGAGTTAGTGAATTTGCAAGGACTATGATTTGGTTGAACAAATAACGACATTTCTAAGTATACTTCGGTTATCGAGATATTATCGGAAGTTGTTACACTTGGGATTAGAGTTTTGGTTGCTAAACTTAATTCGCAGCTACAATTGAATGGTCACTATTTAGTAAGGAGTTGTCAAATATTGCGCATGTATCTACATGTTCGACTATTGGAATGGAATTTTGATTATATTACTTATCAAAATATTCTAAGACATCTAAATACATTAACTTATACATTAGCTAATTATGTTTCATGAATACCTTTACATCAGATGTAAAACCAAAAAAATCATCATGATACAAAACATTAAATAATAGTAGGAACATATATATATATCAGGTCTATAAAAACTTTTCTACATCAAGATGTCAAAAATTTGTGTCCCAAGACACATGTATTCTCGAGCCTACATAAGTTCAATCAAAAGGAATAACTTAGGAATATATATCATCTGGCATGGTGTTGGTTGTAATATGTTACAAATTTGACTACTCAGCCTAGGAGTCGATGGATTCGAGCTGAAACCCCCATAGTATGTCTCTGGTACTACATTGGTATATCATCAACTAAGGCATAGTTTGGTATGCATCTCATCAAAGGTGTGAGGTTATTCTCCACCTTGACTATAGGGTTAGCACCCTCATCATAAAAAATGTCCTTCACCTGTCGAACCACCCATCGCTACCTGGGATAACCTTGGAGGCCTCATCACTCCAACATATGTAATAAGAAACTAAAGTTAAACTCTTGGTACACATATAAAAAATACAAAAAACAAATATTCAAAAACTTTTAAAAACAATTTCTTACCGAGGTCATCCCACTGTCCTCCCAGTGGAAGAAGAATATATGGGTCTCCTTCGAAATCTATCCCTAATTTCTCTTTCAATATCAACCTCACCTTCTTCTTCTTCATCTTACTCTTGTACTTCATGAGATTCCTTTTCGTTATCCCTTTCCTTGAATAATACTCTTCCTGTGTCATTTTCACTCTGTCTATTTATCTCTTCATTCAATGAAGACTTATCTTCCTTTGAGTAGAAACTTTTCTTGAAGCTTTTCTTTTTACCATTATTCTTGTATATTCTTTTATTATTTTTCACTTTCATAGGGGTTTGTTCTTATTTTTTATCTAATATTTTTGCATAAGGGAATTTTGAAGTGAAATGAAAAACTTCATCAGAATTGAAGTACTTCAAGAGAAGCTTACCTGTGTATTTTTCGGTTCCTCTTTTCAATTTCATCACAAAATTTGCAATCTCTTAATTTGAATCTTCACCACAACTACAACCATGGCTTGTCTTAGGCTATTGCTTTCTTTTCACTGCCTTCTTCGATTTTGTAAAAGTTTCTTCTCTTTTCCATGTGTTCTCCTACTATGTTCTTATTTCATAGGTTGTGTAATATTCCCAATTAGTCATGAGCTAATTGGAATATTCATTTTTTATTTATTAATTTGTTTAAATAATAAGAGGGAAAATGAGGTCCATATTTCTCCTTAATCATGAATAAATCAATTCCAAATGTGAAAGAGACAAATCTTTGCAACATAATTGAAGCACCCTTGGTGTGAAAGGGGCTGGATCATTTTGACTGGGTCAAACTTGACCAAATCTACAGCATTGTCATGGAGGAGTTTCCATCAATGAGGTACATCGCAGTTTTAGATGGAGATGCTTCGTGTGAAAGAAGTGATATCATTGGAAGTGGTTTAGGGTTTGCAAGCTATTAACTTATAAAAGGAGGAGGATGACAAAATTAGAGGGTTGTTTATGTTTATCATATTTATGAATATATGGTCTATTTATACATATATCTTTCTCTTGTTGTTTAGCTGAGATTGAATGTTGTTAAGCATTAGGTGTTCCTAATTGGGAATCCCACCTCTTCCCATTGAGTAGCTCTTGGGGGAGTTTGTATTTCATTGTCCACTATTTGGCTTAGGGCCAAGCTTCTTCTTTCAACTACAACACTGATCCTGTTGAGGGTTTGGTTGTTTTTGCAAGCTGCAGCAAGTGGAGACTATATCTTTCAGATCTAGGCAATTTCAGTACTCCTTATCAGTGGAGGAGGGCTTCCACTTCATTGGGAGGACAATATTGAAGGCTTTCAAGCTTATTTTCAGATCTTGGCATTAGCCCAACCATATTTTGATCCCTACAATGCAGTTTACTTCCAGATCTGCGTTATTTCTGTAGGTCCAGTTGCAGGGTGGTTCAGCACACCATTTGGAGAGCTAATTTCTAGTGTTGAAGATCTTCCCTTCACTTTAGAGATCTATTGGAGGAGGCTATTCTATTGCTCATATCAGATAAGCCACACCTTCCAGATCTATATTTTTCAGTATATTGCAGTCTTAGATCTCAGATCTACAACTTGTACTTAGTGTTTTGCTGAAAACCACAAAGGGGTTCTTTAGAGGAGCTTGTATAGTGCATGGATCTGATATAGATAAAAATTTGTATGCACATAGAAGCTCTAGATTTGATGTATAATCTACTTCCATTGTACAGGCATAAAATAACGCTGTAAGGGTTTTCCAGCTTTTATATATGGTTTCAGCACCTCATATTGAGGGATTTTCTTCATTGGAGACTTGCTTTTCTTGTTATGCATCTTATGGGCCATTTCTTACACATGTTCTGTTGTTGTAATAACAAATGAAAGGTCTCCATATTGGCCTCTTGTTGTATAAATGACGGTCTGCATTATTTTTCCATCATTCTGCATTATATTGTTGCCTTTCCCATTTGGGAATATTACAATGGTATCGGAGCATCACCTTGGAACAGCCTGTGCATTCTAAAGCCAATATATATTCTGAAGAAGGAGAGCCTCTTACTAATAGAGAAAAGAGGTATCAAAAGAGAAGGCACAGAAATTTTGATTATACAAATGATAACGAAGACAAGGGTAAAGCCCCTTTATCTGGAGGTGAAGATGAAGAGAAGGAGTTACCTAAGATCCTTCTGAGAGCCATGCAAGACATTTCTAGAGAGATAAAGGAGATTAGAATGGACATATTCAAGGAATCCCCTAAGGAATTTCATCATGGAGAAGGCTCTGGCATGTCTCACCACTGGAATGATCAACCAATGCATCATCCACAAGTTTCCCAATGCTCTACCATGCCTACAATTTTGGTTGTGGGAAATGAAGGGTTTCAAGAGCATGAATCCCTTGAAGACTATTTTGAAGAATATGAGTCTCAAAATTAGAGATTCAAAGATCACTTGAGTTTTCAAGAATTTTGTCAAATAAAGGACAACAAAAGAACAAGGCATCATCGTAGAGGTGGTGGATTCATTCAGAATCATGATTGACACCACACTATGGGCAAATTATTTTTACCCAATTTTGATGGGTCATCCAAGTGTTCTGCAAAATATTAGGTAGAAAAACTTGACATCTACTTTCAGTTGAACAAGGTTCTAGAAATGGAAGCCTTTAAGATTGCATTGTTGCACCTTGAGGGTGAAGCACATGACCGGGGGTTCCATGGCTTGTCTACATTGGGTCATGCCAATGTGACTACTTATTCAAAGTTCAGTAAAAGGCTAGTGGAAATATTTGATAGAAGAGATCCAGAAGCACCATTCATGAGCCTTGCAAAGTTGAAATAATCAGGTAATGCAGAAACTTACATTTCTAAATTTTTAAGACTTTCTGTTATGGTTCCTGATTTGTCTACAGCAAGAAGGGTGTACAGGTTCATTGATGGGTTAGATGAACCTCTTCATGGGTTGGTTAAGTCTACCAAGCCCACTACCATACATGATGCTATTGAAAGTGCTAGAGACCTTCAATATGCCTTGCCAAAATCTAAGGCAACATTTCAGCATAAGCCCTCTTTTCCTTCAAAGGGAAATGAAGAAAAGGCTGCTCCTTCTAAAGAGATTCAAAATAAAAAACTTCTTGATGATGATGTCTAGAGATATCTAAGAAGAAGGAAGCATTGCTTCACTTGACAAGAATCATGGGCACCTGGACATAGATGTGCAGCTGGAAAAGCACATTACATAGAGGTCTTCTCATATGATGAGGAGGAAGAAGAAGATGAACCAAGAAGAGGTCACAACGCTGACACTGTAGGAGGAGAACCAACACCATCAGGAGATGGGAATGGAGAATTTTCTCCTATTGGAGGGGCTCTTGCATATTTGAGAGGAGTACCTAAGTACTTGACCTTAAGAGTTCAAGGTTCCATCTTAAATCAGAGGGTTTTTGTTTTGGTTGATAGTGGGGCCACCCTCAATTTTATTGATGCCCAACTAGTGCAAAGGAGGGAAATACCCACTGATGCTTTTGAGGGATTATCTGTTTTGGTCACAAGAGATAGAACAATGCAATGCATGCATTATGTCCCATCCTTATCAGTCACCATGGGGACATATACATTGATTGATCACTTCTTTGTGGTTGACATACCAGACACCAATGTGATATTGGGTGTTCAATGGTTGATTACTTTGAGGAAATTCACCACTCAGTGGGAGGCTTTGCAAATGGAAGGGGTGGATAAAAAGAGTGGTAAGACTCAAATGATCAAGGGCATGCATACATATACCTCACATACAACTTCCACACAT
The DNA here is from genome assembly GCA_034641835.2 of Pinus albicaulis. Taxonomy (NCBI): domain Eukaryota; kingdom Viridiplantae; phylum Streptophyta; class Pinopsida; order Pinales; family Pinaceae; genus Pinus; species Pinus albicaulis. The sequence goes on from JAXQQM020063588.1 coordinate 24,152, forward strand.
AAATTGGAGATGGATTTGTGCATTGAAAGAAAGGACCTTACAGTCCCATCTATTATGCTCATGAGATTGCTGCATGGGACACTATTATCTAGTGGTAGACCACCTGATTCAGATATTGTGGAAGATATCTCACAACATGATGCTCCAAAAATAGATCCAAGAGGGATGGGATCATTAGAAGGCAATGATACAGTTTTGGGAGTCTTGGGTAGGCTCAAGGAGGAGGGATACATTCTCCCAATATCATCATTATCTACTCTCATTTCAGATTCTGTGCTATGGGAGGAGAAGCATGGAAGGAATGACCTTCCAACATGTACATTTGGCATGGGATATTTCAAGGAGGAGAGCAGCCACATGACAGACATTTCTATTGATAGATCATCAACATTGTCACTATGGGAGATTGATCCATATTAGAAATACCAACTATTGGTGGATTACTCCAAGGATCTTTATACATGCATGATACTTGATGGCCAGATACATGAAGAGGGCTATTCAGTCCAAGGAGGAGTCATCTATTATCATGGTATAATATTCTTATCTAGAGACTCCAAGCGCAAGGAGAAGTTGCTACAAAGGGCGTATGAAGTGTTCTATTTAGCCACACATATTCCATGAGATTTTACAACATCATCATGAGGAGCTATACTTGGAAAGGATTTCAAGGAGAAATACATAAAAAATTTCAAATATGCATGAACCATGTGGAGTTGGAAGAAACGTGACTCTATAACAGAGTTAATTCAACCATCTCTTACTTCTTGTGAGAAAGGAGATAGATCTATGCACCACTCAATTTGTTTGAGGAGGCATTTTGGTGAAGAATATGCTTATGTAAATAATGTTTCATTTGATTATCTTTTGCATTCTTTCACCATGTATATGAAGGCCATAACTTCAAGAAGGAATATTGTACCTTATAAACTTCGTGGCCAAATTTGGGCCACAAAAATTTCTAAACATGGCCACTCCCTTGGAGGACAAAGGGAGATTTTGTTTCATGATTGGTGAATTCCTAAAGCACCAAATATATCTCACAGTTTCAGCCATAGAGAGATGACTTGGAAAGAAAATAAGTGGTGGGAATACCACTTAACACATCATGATCTGATGCAATTAGGAGATGCACTGCACTGGTTCCACATGTGGGACTATGACCCACCTCCATATGCACAATTTTTTGTTTGTATGTATGTAGTTTTGATCCCATACATTGATGATGTACTTTTAATTTTTATGGGAATGTATGGAGGGAGGTATGTATGTGCCCTATGGGATGGAGATTCTCCATGTATCTAATGCTACATGTTTTAGGGAGAACATTAGGCAAACCATGTTTGTTTCATTTGAGCTATTGTCTCCTTATGGGATGGATTATTTACATCTCATGAGAAATTTTAAGGAGCAATTCATGGAGGGATGGATTGGTGAACACTTAGCTTATGGAGGAATCTTATCACATGTTGGTGTCACCAATGGAGGAGGAGAAGAGTTGAAGCACTCACTTTGTCAGTTTCTTGAGGACAAGCAAAATTTGGGAAGGGAGGACTGTAACATTCCCAATTAGTCATGAGCTAATTGGAATATTTAATTTTGTTTTATTACTTTGATTAAAGAATAAGAGGGCAAAGGAGGTCCATATTTATCCTTAATCATGAATAAATCAATGCCAAATATGAAAGAGACAAATCTTGGCAACTTAATTGAAGCACCCTAAGTGGTGTGAAAGGGGCTAGATCATTTTGACTGGGTCAACCTTGACCAAATCTACAATGTTGTCATGGAGGAGTGGCCATCAATGAGGTACAACACAATTTTAGATGGAGATAATTTGTGTGAAATAATTGATCTCATTGGAAGTGGTTTAGGGTTTGCAAGCTCTTAATTTATAAAAGGAGGAGGATGGCAACATTAGAGGGTTGTTGATTTTTATCATATTTATGAATATATGGTCTATTTAGAAATATATATTTCTCTTGTTGTTTAACTTAGATTGAATGTTTTTTAGCATTGGGTGTTCTTGATCGGGAATCCCACCTCTTCCCATTGAGTAGCTCTTGGGGGAGTTTGTATTTCATTGTCCACTATCTAGCTTAGGGCCAAGCTTCTTCTTTAAAATACTGCACTGATCCTATTGAGGGTTTGGTTGTTTTTGCAAGCTGCAGCAAGTGGAGACTATATCTTTCAGATCTAGGCCATTTCAGTACTTGTTTTCAGTGGAGGAGGTTTCCACTTCATTGGGAGGACAATATTGAAAGCTTTGGATCTTATTTTTAGATCTTGGCATCAGGCCAACCATATTTTGATCCCTACATCGCAGTTTACTTCCAGATCTACATTATTTCTATAGGTGCAGTTGTAGGGTGGTTTAGCACACCATTTGGAGAGTTTATTTTCTAGTGTTGGGGATCTTCCCTTTACTTTGGAGATCTATCGGAGGAGGCTATTCTATTGCTCATATAAGATCAGCCACACTTTCCAGATCTGTATTTTTCAGTAGATCTGCAGTCTTAGATCTTAAATCTAGAACTTTTACTTGTTGTTTTGCTAAAAACCCCAAGGGGGTTCTTTAGAGGAGCTTGTATAGTGCATGGATCTGATATAGATCTAAATTTTTATGCACATATTAGCTCTAGATCTGACGTATGATCTATTGTCATTGCAGAGGCAATAAAATAATTTCGTAATGGTTTCCCAGCTTTTATATATGGTTGCAACACCTCATATTGAGGGATTTTCTTTGTTGGAGACTTTCTTTTCTTGTTATACATATTATGGGCCATTTCTTACACATGTTTTTCTACTTTAATAACAAATTAAAGGTCTCCATATTGGCCTCTTGTTGTATAAATGATGAAATACGTTATTTTTCCATCATTCTGCATTATATTGCTGCCTTTCCCATTTGGGAATATTACAAGTTGTAAGTATTGCATGAAAATTATCCATTATGGCATTCTCTATGTCCAATTTTTGTTCTAACATTGATACTATAGCATCAAATCTCATCAAAAGTGATCTCAATACTTTTCGGATAATTATTTATTAAGAAACCAAGTGTATTGAAGTCTAACACCTAGGCTCCCTACTTGATAATTACTTATGAATGTTATATGTCTTCTTATTACTTCTTATTTCTTCTTCATCAAGAATTATGAAAATATTGAATCTTCTAGGGTAAAAAAAAGATAAAAAATATACAAGAGACACCAAAATTAGTTTGTTAGCAAGGGAAAAACCCACAATGGGAAAACCCATCAATCCTTCTCTTATAAAATCAGATAAAAAATGAGATATCCAAGACCAACACCAAACTAAAATGCCGCAACGATACCAAGCAAAACCCTCTTTTGAGTCATCTCCAAAGTCAAATTCAACATTGGTCAAACAACTCCAAATTTGGTAAAGGATAATAATTTCATAACTGCAACTAGGGCCAAATTTGAGCCTACTGCCACTTTCAAAAATTCAACCTCTTTCATAGAAATATAAATCTCAATCTCCCTTATGATTTTGGCTCCCTTTGAAGATAATATCTCTAACTCATGAGTGCTTCTTGAATCATTCAATTTTATTCCAAAGTATAAGGTATTCTTTAGTCTTTCAATAATTAGGAGTAGCCTTTTCAGTTGAGGATTGTGAACTTCTTCCTTTTATTGGGAGAACATATTGAATAATTTCTTCCATGATGCCATCTAATACACAGTGTTGAATTATTTTAATGTGTACCTCAAACTCCCTTCTTTTCCTGTAGAATATACTCTACTACATCCTGCTAAATATATAAGAAAAGTTGACTTCTAGAAATACTCTCCTCTAGCCATCGTAGTTTCACTTGTTCATTCTATTATGTATAAGGTCAATTTTTCTTTACTTAATTTGAAATGATGAATTTCTAGCACGTTGCAAGCTATATGTTGACTTCAATTGATACACTTCTTGACTACTCACCCATTTTCCTAACTACCATCCTATTAGCATGTTCTTGAAATTCATGATGAAATTTTGGAGACATGAATATTTCTAAATTATCTTCTTCTAGAGTTATATGATTGATTATATGTAGAAAATTTTCAAGGAGAATTCTCTTCTTACTATAGTGAGTTGATTCTAACTACTTCATTGTAAATGGCTATGAGCCCCCTCTTAATTTCGATATCCATGAAAATACTTAATTTACTATTGATATGTCCATATTCATGACAACCATAACATTGAAATTTGTACATATCCTTGTTTCTATGACAATTTTTTCCATGAGATCCAAAATTTCCAAACTTATTTCTTGATATTTATACAAAAGCTTGAGATTCATCATTATTATGTTGAGTACCAACTTGAGCCATTAGTATTGATTCTTATAGAACACATAAATCTCATAACTCTTCAAAGGTGGAAGTTTCCGTTCTAGCATAGATGCATCCTGCAAAATAATCCCATGTTGGAGGTAGAGCTTACATTACAGAAGTGATCGAATCATAGTCAAATATTGTTTCTCCGAGTCCTTGAAGTTTATATTTTATTTTTTATATCCTCATAAAGTGTGAAGCCACTTACTCTTCTTTTGATATTCTATATCCACACAGTATTACTCAGATATATCTTTTGATTGGTTGTGTTAATGGAGTATAATTATACTGATTTATCATAGACTTCCTTGAATGTAGAAAAATCAGAATAAAAAGAAATGAGATGCTCCTTGATGGACTCAAAGAGAATCCTTTGATCTCTAATTTATCCCTTATTGTATATGTCCACTTCTTGAGTATTTTTTTTAACTGGTGGTGGACCATTGCCTTCAAAAAATTGCACAACCTAATTTTCTTAAGGACTAGATCAATTCTATTTTTCCAATCTTTGAAGTTGGATGATCCATCAAGATTGTTACCTTCATTGTAGATATATGCCATTTTATTGGGGGTATTAGACATAGATAATAGAAGAGTACTTACTTGAAAGTAAGAGATAAAGTTACCTCAGATGAAGGTGTGTCCCTTTTAATCCAAGGGTTATGTGGAAACTCGGCTGCCAACTTGGATGAATCTAGGAATGCCTGCCATGTCATATTTTTCTTCTTCAGATTCTCCACTAGTAACAACTTAATCAAGGAAAAATGAAAGAGACTAGGCTCTAATTTAATTTTTTTACCCTGAACTTTTTCTTCCATCTAACCAATTCTCCTGAATAAGTAGAATGGCAAACTCAAATATCTTTTACCTATATAATTCATTAACACTCTGAAGTGGTACTAATAAAATCTCCCAAATATTCCTTCACAAGTGAAATGTCTCTCGATGACCTTAAGAATTTTATTGTAGGGTTCAAGAATATATTCCCTTAGAATAATAGCTCCATATTCCCTTTTTTTGTACTTTGGATTTAAGAAATCCTTATAGTTGACTATGTCTAGAGGCATGCACTTGAACCATTGCTGTCCATGTAGAGGGATCTATGTAGCAGCTGAAATGGTAAGATATGATACTCGAAAAATCAACAATCCAACCTTAACATATGCCATAATGAAGTTTAAGGAAAACTTTTTGGTCAGGTGAACACTATAACCCTGTATCTTCCCACAAAACCTGATGCAACCAATCTACTCAAATGAAACCCTAATAGTTGGATCTGAGTTTATCAAGGCAAGATATTGAGGGTCAAACTTGACTATGTATCCCCATTTATTCTTCTTCATGTTTGGAATTATCATGGATCATAATGAAAATTGAATTCTAGGGTTTCTAAAATGTAAAGACAATGCTTTGACAATTTTATGCAGCAAGTGTACCACAAATTTTTATTGTGGATCTAGATAAGGGTCTCTAATAGGTTTTGAATGGAAATTATCCTATATTGAAAACTTCACACTATAGGAATTCAAATTTTATACCAAAATGCAATGATATGATGATCCTATATAAAGTGAATTTTTCCAATGCACGGGTGTAGTGAAAAAGCACAATGACTAAGGGGAATAGGATTCTTGATATTCTATGGCAGCAGAAGCAAGGTTCTGACACTCCAGATAAAATATATTAAAATTTTAGGCTCTATAGTATAGGTACACAATGAAAATTGAGGGTTTAACATAGTTAAAACATAAAACACAACAATTGTGTGAAAGTGCATCGAATTCTCCAAGCGCAACACACAAAAACAAATGAGCTAAGAATCAAAGATTTACAAGGCCATATAAGTGCTTTCCTTGACATGTAAAGGTGAATTAAACAACATATGAGATAAATCATTCAAGAAAAATAGAATTTGAAATGTGGAGGTGGCGATAAACTGTTGACTTGTAGAAGTGCAAGGACTACCCCTAAGAGCAGCAATTCCTCTGTAGAATTAGTGCAACAAATTCCAAAATATGTACAGAATGCTTTCGGTAGAACAAAGAATAGATCACCCATTTCTTGAATCCCAAAAAAATATTTTGAACTCCCAAGATGACTAAACTTACCTTCAGAAAAATCATTGAAATTTGAAGCCTGAACCATGAAAGAGTAGCGAAGGAATGATGCATAACAACTTTCATACATGTTGTACTGAAATTTGATTTCATAACACATGCTTGATTTGACAAACTAACTAACTGAAATGACACCACTAATTAGTCCCAATGATGAGAAAACATGACTCACTATGACCTCACTCATGATTTTGATGACAAGTTAACCCTAGAATCACTTAGCTTAATGCTTTAGGGAATCAATGAATGTATTTACGTTTTCACTCACAAACTTCTAACATAATTACACCAATGATATAATCTCATATTCTTCAGAACTATTAATAATTTGATCTCTAAGATATCATAGAAATGTTTTTTAGAAATTGACTAGAATGATGAAAATACAAAGCCTCACTTTGATTACTATAAAATAGGACACTAAAAATTATGAATTAAACTCCAAACACACCTATTTTCTTGATTCCTAGGGAAAAAAATTACCCCCTACCCCAAAATCATGTGACCCCTCTTCGAAACCTAAATTTAGTAATAATATTTGGGAGTCAAATATTGTAACCAAATTCATGTTTTAATCAATGAGTGTCATTTCACATATGATGAAAACCAATTCACTCTCTTTAGTAAGCTCTTTTACCAAAAATTTAATAGTGTAGTTTGATTATTGCATGTTTTTGTTTTTGTGTTTGTAGTTTTTCTAGTCAACTTTACCCAACATCTAATAAATATTTTTTGGATTAGTAAATTTTATCTATATAATTTGTAGAATTTTAGTTTCCTAAATAATTTTTAGGATGTTGAATATTTTTATAAATTCTAAAACACATTGTATACAAATAGAATTAATGACTTTGGAAAAAAAATTATCGACGAGAAAAAAAAACATCTAAGAGTTATATCATACCAAAAACAACACATAAATCAATTATTTAACTAAAGAAATAATTATTTCAAGTTTGATGACCTATGATATCCACATCGACATATAGAAAGTGGTTGTTGCCAAAAAAAAGGGAAAACCTATCTAGTAAACAAAATCTACTATTTGAGTAAAATAAGACTTTCGAATTAGAAAACTAAACAATATATCAAGGTTAAAAATTTTGAAGCTAGAAGTTGATTAAAATGAGGAGAAAAGTGTTTTATTAACGAAAATATGGTTGGATTCTTGTCTTGAATGATAATAACTTGTGGGGATCTTATATTATAGATGTGTGGGACCACCTTGCATAGGTCCAGTCTACATAGAATCAATCAAGGATTCTATACCCTTTAGTTCATGACTAGTATAAAGGAAACATAGTGGGAAATATTTTAGGATTTCACCTATGGAATATGCTTATGGATTACAAATAGTATCAAATATATATAGTGGTAACTCTTACCTCATCACCAAGTGTTTAACATACTTACTATTATCTATCCAATCTTCACTTGTGAATCACCCACACTTACCTTTATAACTAATGATAATATCTCATTTGGAAATTATTTTTATTTTCATTTCCTCGGTTTATTTCTTGTATGTGTTATTTATTTGTATATGGTGTGCTCGTTTTCAAAAAAATAAATTCTTTTAAGCATAATGTTTTTTCCATACCTTAAATAATTCTACATTAGACCACATTCTCATAGTAGATTCTACCCATTTAGGAAACTTTGGTAGGCTTGTGGGTGTTGACCCCAAACACATAGGTTTCTCTTGACATTGAGGAGTTTTTAGATGACCCCAAAATAAGTATATATGGAGGATTTTTACCCTTTATTGATCCTAAAAATCTAGATGCCATAACACATGTGAAAGGATTCATCATAAACATAGTTAACCTCTTCATCACATAACATCCTATTCCTAATTATATCTATCCAACATTCTCTTCCACACTTTAGTTAACAACACATTGACCCTTTTATGTATGAACAACATCATCCCTTGCTAGGATCATCACACCAATATGCACCTCATACATTATATGGACCTTCATTATCGAACATACCACATGCCTTATATTCATTACCACTAAGGTTAAACATCCCTTCCAAGCCCCAACCACTATTGTGGTAGTGATTTTACCTTAATTAAACTCACTCTACATAAACCCAACCCTCAAACAATCACCATAGAAACATTTAAAAAAATTTGTTCAAAGACTACCATTTTATTGTTAGGTCAAGGTCGTGCTCTCGGTCACATTTAGAGCCAAAATACTATCCAACAACCTACCCAAGGTTACAATAAAAAACCACATAAAATTCCATTTGAGGAGGCATACTCTATAATCCAAAACAAAACCAAAATGTTAATTAAGGGAATTGGGCACTGAAACCTTGATAACACAATAACCATCACCATGTACTATGTATTGATCACCATTACACTCATGAATTCCTAGTGATTCTCAAATTTAATACATAATTTGGCACACAACACTCAAGTGAGGCACCCCCATCATCTCCTAATCTGTTATGTAATATACCTTCCCACATAGTGAACAATTGTTTGTCATGCACCCACTCCTTGACGATGTTAAGGATAAGCTTTACCAACCCATACAATATTTCTTATTGGTGCCAATATGTAGTCTTCTTTTCATGGGAAAGATATCCATCCTTCATATGTTCACTATATCAACCAATTCAACTAATAATTAGTCTATGGAATACCAATGTGACATGGAGAATATGAAAACCTATGTCAATCCATGTATAGATTCAATTGTCCCTCCTTTTAGAGGTATTGAAGCTACAACCTTGGAAAAATATATTGTCAAAAAGGGATTCCAACGCCCCCCACCCTTAATTGTTAACAACTGAACAACCCCAACATATAATCTTTGTCCCACATATTAGGGATCATTACTAGAGAAGAAACCATTTCTAAATAACCTAGAAAAAGACCACAAGGGTTATAGACATGAGGACCTCAAATTTGCATTGGGGGACCACTTCTAACAAGTATAGGAGCTTAATCTCCCCTCATCCTGAAAGACCATTCCTTTTTCCCATACACTCTGACATGTTGGTGAAGCCATCATGGCTATCACGACTCTAACCAGTTATCCAATCCTTTAAATTAATCCCAGACTTACACTTGGGCCCAATCACATGAGTTTAGTCACCAATTTACTAAGTGTTTTCCTTTTTCTCATTTGCATGAGCTCCCTTGATTTCATTGACAAGGCAAGCCACAAGGTTAAGAGTGTGCAACTTGAAAAAGATGAATGTTGATGGAAGAAAAATAAATTCCCCAATTTTACCAACCAAACATGCACATTTTAACTTTATTTATTTATTATACCAAGGGAAATGAAATGCAATATACAAAATAGTATGGAAAATATATGTAATGTAATGCCAATACATTAAATTAATGAAAATAATTCCTATTTGATAACAATGAAGAATAAAAAGAATAATTGAATTTTGATAAAAATATGATAATGATGGCCTCGTTAGGGGTGGAAGAACATGAAGAACTCACTAGCATTGAAGAGTCATCTCTACAATAAAAAAATCATATTACCTCTATTCAATCTAACAATTTCAAAACCTTATTGATATTTCCACATCCTCTTTATGGATTTTAAGATTAACTATATTTTTTTCTACTACACTTAGAAATAATATATTTCATAATGAAGTCTTTCTTAGTAGATATTTATGTATGTATAGAAAAAAAATATTTAAAAAAAAAAGGAAAGAAACATATGATAGTGATGATGTATTTATGTACTTTACACTAGTTTTTTCTTGGGGACTTAGCTTTAGAGATAATTAACAAACAAAAATAGGGAATAAAAATATCAAAGTTACTTGTTTATACATTTTTAAAATGTGAATTTAGAGCACGGGGAAATTCTTTAAGCATAGTTTGTTCATTTCACTTTATCATTTTATGAGCCAATTTGTGATTTATAGATACCATTATAAGCACATCTAATTTCATCGTATAGATAACATCTTAGAAAGAAACAAAATAATAATAACAACAACAAAAACAAAAACCCCAAGAACCCCACCCCTCACCTCTTAGGTAAGAGTATGATATCCTTTAAGGCTCAAGGTCATTCATACCTTGATAAATTCATCTTAACTTTGAATTTTTTAAGCATTTAAAGGATTTTTGTAGAACCATTATAACCTTGAATTTTTAAGCAACCAAGTGTTTATTGATCTTACGGCTCAATCAATGATGTGTTAGGACATATTTAAGAGATTTTATAATTGTTTTTACATTCTTATTTAGGATATTTTATAAAATATTTTTTACATTTTTATTTAATTTAGTTTATAAAATGTGGTTTACATTCCTATTATTAGCCCCTTAAAAGGAAAGACTATAACAATTTATTTTCCTCTTGACTACTATTATTTTACCATTGATCAATGAAAGGTATAATATTTAACTTTGAAAATTTAATATTTATTTTTCAAAATATATATATATAGATAGATATATATTCAAATATCCTTGACACAATAAGGCCACCTAGATAACTAATTCACATATTTTCTACCATAACTTTTCAATGCATTTGTGATATTCATTCCATGATTTTTATGTACTTGTGCAACGATTTTTTATTGATTATTCTAACTAATAGATGAAATGATTTTTTTGGGTCAATTTTATCCAAATTCTAGTAAATATTTTTTAATACCATAATTTTAAGTTTTATTGGTTAATTTTGTCCAAATTGGAGTAATTTTTTTTTTAAAATCATAAGTTTAAGTTTGTTATTCTTCCTTAAGGGTTTTTAAGGGTGTTAATCCACTTATGCATCCAAAAATATATTTTAAACAATAGTTAATAACAATTTCCTAATACTAGATTTTGATCAAGAAAGCCATTTTTTCTATTAGTTATAATGCCCTATTTTTAATTGTTAATATTTGAAGAAAACGAACGGAAATTAAAATCCTTAGCTAATACTTAGGTAAATAAAATATTTACCCTTAATTATCTCACACCATAATTTGAGCATGTCTTCGCATTAGAAATAGATAGGAATAATATGTAAATACATATAATTACCTAGAGTTATTTCCCTCCATTTTTTATGTGTTCCTCAACACATTAATATGTAGGAGTACAAATATTCATATTCATCTGTAAAAATGTAAATGTGAAAACTTATAAAAAGTGACTAATGAGTAAGGTTTATGTAAGTCATTCATCTATTATTACTTGCCAAGGCAAGACCATAGCAATCAGTTTTCCTATTGACCATTATTAGTTTCCAAATTATAAAGTTTAGAATTTACAAATAATTAAGGAATAGAGTGTCTCAAAAATATTTTATGTCATGATTAACACATATCTATTTCATGTTTCTAATCTTTTTAGTATAGCCATTTCTATGAATTATAGCTCAAGCTCAAATTTGGTAGACTGACAAATAATTCTAAGTTAAATTGGACAAAATAATATTATATGCAATTTTTTTGAAAGCATGATTTCTCATTTTTACAACAAAAATAAACTACCGAGCAACACTTATTTAAGCTAGTTTTAAACCAATTCAAAAAATATAATAAATAAATATTAAATCCTATACATTAACATGAAAAACACTCTTAAACATCTTTAAATTCATTTTTTATTTGGATTTTTTAAATATATAATAAATACACTAATAAAAAACAATGGGATATACAACCGTTTGTCCCTAAAGACAACAATCAAGATGTCAATTAATGTTAAACCAATATTACCATGTAACATTTAGTTAAATATTACCTTCGAACATTTAAATATACATTAGAAATTTAACGAAGTTTATGACATATTATAAGCAACTTTGTAGAAAAAGACTTCTAATGGGAATAATATTCTAAGCCCACTGTAATCTGGAACTAGATAAGACAAAATACACAGTATACAATATATAAGCCGATTAATCCGTTGTTTATCTTTTTTCATCTCTCGCTATCTTGACGGATTCTAAAGCTCCCTTGTTTCTCAGTCCTGCACTTTGTTGTTTTCTCACATATTCTCCATACAACATGGATTTAGACAAAGGTGGATGAATTTTATCTATCCTTCACTATTACTTTGAGAAGCCATAGCATGCCTGGAAAGGCCCCATTTTGTTGGAGGCAGTTGGAAATTGATATATGGGCCAATTTTCCGTCTTCCACATTGATATTGACACCAAATATTCCTATACAATTAATCTTTTTAGTTTTATTTATTTGCCCTTATCATTTTTATGGAACTGTCATCATGATGATCCTAATAATTAAACATAAATTAAAATAAATGGCTTATAAATATAAAATCATAGAATTTTTTTTATTTTTATTTTTCTAGATTTTTAATTTGTGTCTCAATTTTTTCATTAGATAAGTAAAAAATGAGTTTTCTAAATAAAATATTACAATAAATTTACTTTATGAAAACAATCACCATTTTAAAATAAACAATTCATCCTAAAGTAAAATACTTGTAATAAATGTCATTTTACACTTTTTAATAAAATATAAAATACTTGTAATAAATGTCATTTTACACTTTTTTAATAAAATATTATTATTGTCATTTCATATCTTTTTTTAAAAACAATGCATATCCTATATAATCTTCATGTCTTTAAAAAAATTTCAACTTTCATATATAAATACCTATATATATAATTCAATTAATTTTATTATGATTATATTAATATTATATATTATGAAATGTAATTTCTAAATATGATAGAATATATAACAAATTATTTTTTATATTATATATTATTTTTTCATAAGTATAAATCAAATATGTAATATATAATTAATATATAATTACTTTTATATTATATATTATTTCTTTTTAGGTTATAATCAAATCAATTCAATATGTAATATAAAATTAATAAATAATTAATACATAATGACTTTTTTTTTTGGAAAAATTCATTTTTATTTATAGCCACATCAATACGATTTTTTTATTAATTTTATTTTAGTACAATTTTTCAATTAAATTTAACCATGAATTGGGGTGAAAAAAGTAAATTTTAAATTCATAATTATTATTTTATTGGTTTAGCTATTATTTTATTATTTCCTTAAAAGTTCCATTATAGACCTCAAAATTCCCATGAACTCATTCATTGAGCATACAAGGAAAACATAGCCATAGCTATAGCATTTGAAATCAATTTTTTTCTTTATATCTTACAACAAACAAATAAATTATAAATAAGGCTAGACAAAATCAAGATAGGAAGAACTTGTATTGTGTTATTGCTTTGTCATTGTGACTCTTTATAATGATTTAATCACTCTTAAGTTTTTAGTCTTGGAATACACTTCATTTGCTTGTTAAACACTTTGAAGGTTGTTGACTAAAAAGGACTTACTAATTTGTGTTCTTGCAATCGATTAATATAAACTTTCACTACATAGTAAAATTTATAGTTCTATAATTTCTATTTTAAAAAGAAATATGCTCTTTATATTCATCCAAATAAAATAGTGTCAAGCAAGTTGGTAAGTAAGATTTATGGTTGTGTTCTATCAATTTTTTTCACTTGTATTTAAACTTTACTTAGGGTTGATTTCTTCCAAATTCTATATACCATAAGTCTGACGTCATTAGCAGTATTGCATGGCTATTCAAATACACTTTTTTAGTCCATTCATGTATGTCTTCATTGTTTTTTACTCCAATTTCGCTATACTTTAACTAAATTAGAATATCTGTAATATAATACTTATTCAACTGTGGCAGTTAATTTATATTTTTCAAATTTTGATTAAACTAAATGATATGAAAAACTGACTATACAACTTTATTTTGTACTAAAATTTTTAAACAATAAAATTAAAAACGTATTCAAATTAATTTAAAATTATTTCAAAATAATATTTAATAGTGATGTGGAAAATGTAGAAAACAATGTGCACTCTACCATATAGTTTGGTTAAATATGTTCACTTTACAAGAAATTGATATTGTTGTGTAAGCTAGAAGATGTTTGTATGAATTGCTTATCTATTTTAAATTTAATTTTGTTTAAAAATTTGAAAAATTAACTTTTAATATGAAAAAAATTTAAAAATATTATATAAACGGAGTTGAAAAATAATCGCAATACAAAAATATAATATAAACATTTAATTTTTTAAAGTTTTTTAAAATATTTATTTATCTTCATTATTTTTATTTAAAATTTAAAAAATAAAAATATAATTATAAATATCAATTTTATTCTAACTTCTATAAAAATAAAAATATTATTGGAATAAATGTATTTATATTTAAATAATAAATTTTATTTATATAAATAAAGGAATTTTTTTGATTTGGGTGTGAGCCGGTGGTATTACAAAATTTGTATGTCAATGATTGTTTGAATCCCAACGGAGCCCTATGCTACCCACCACATGCATGAAACACATGGAGTGGTGGCTACCTGCATGCACAGAGTAATTTCCATCCACTAATGTGGAAGGAGTATCAGGGAGGTTGTCATTTCCTTCGTTTTTTACGAGAGTGTCGCTAAGTTCGTCGTTGTTCCTTTGAGTTTGACTCACGAGTTTTGGTGGTCTCGAACAGGAAAATTCGGTGCATCCTCCGTGGCTAAAGGTTTTGTTACGGCACTCTCCTCTTTTGGCTTATGGGTATGTTATCAGTTCTTCACTCTAAATATATATGGTTCGTCATGCTTCTCTGCTAGTCTTCAGGTTGGAAGGTCCTGCTCTTGAGTTTCAAAGAAAGCGAGTGATTATCTTGTTTGGTATGAAGGATATTGAATTGGTCATGGGGTATCAATTTTTTGGTCTGCGTACATCTATTATCTATGGTATTGCTCTATCTCATTTGGGAATATGTTGTGCATGGTTCTATCGATGCTCTTGGGTACTTCCATTCTTCTTTCCCTATCTCAGGGGTTTCTTGTCTTGTTCAATTATTAAGGACATAGTTGCTCATGGGGTGAAGCTGGAACTTCCAAGGTTTTGGTTTGTGGAGGGTTTGTTTCCTTCTCTAGTCCTCTGGTTTCTCGGAGGGATGTGGTTCTATGTTGGAGTCTTTGAGTCTTTGTTTGTCCATTCATCTACTTTTACCAAGTGTATGTAGTGGGGAATGGTTCAGTTGCTAGTCTCTCATTTTTGTCTTATGGTAGGTTCCTAGATTAGCGGCAACCGCTGGAAACTTTGTGTTTCTAGCACTTTGTCTCCACTAGGGTGGTTTACAATCTCCTTTTTTATTAATACATTCAATTTCATGTATTGTGGCCTCATGGAAAGCTCTGCCTCTGGTAAGGGCAAGGTGGCCCAAAGGTCAAGTGCCCGGGGTAGTAGAGTTAAGGGATCCCCATGCAATGCCCAACCTAGTTCCTTAGGGGATGAAGCTCGAGGCCAGAATTCCGATTCTAGTATAATCAATAAAGCAACAACCGAAAACCAAGAAGGCACCTCATCTGAGGTTTGCGAGTTGATTGAATATTGGGAAGAAGAATTAAATAATAAAGCTTGGATAATGGATATTGACATGGAGGACGCACAAACCGTGGTTCCTGATCCTGGACATACTCGTGGCAGGAGCACAAAGTTTAATCAAACCATTTACTTCTATTGGTTGATGAAGAGCCACATGGCTAAAGCATTAGAATAGATCCTGACTGTGGTGGCAACAACCACCATTGGATTTCCTAATTACAACATGGAATTTCAAAAAAATTAGTTTCAATTACAAAAATAGAATGGGCTCCTCAACAGAATAGAAGAGCACATCCCTTACATTCCCTAAACTGAGTTTCTGGGCTCTAATGCGAACGAACTCGTTCTTGTTGTCGAGTCCAGGGAGAGGAATAGCTTGATGTAGGTCTCTTTGTTCATCTCCTTTTTGCATGCAGTAGTTTCATAGCATTCATTATGTTTATGGTTGTAGAAGTGTTTTCAGTTATTTCTAGATTCTAGGGAGTTCAAAGACAATCAAACTTATCTAGCATGGTTGGATACACTTATTATTTTTTGTATGTAACTGCCCAATTTTGAAATGAATGAAAAAGAAAGGTCTTACCAAGGTTAGAAAAAAATACATATATAAAGAAATAAAATACATCTTAGTATCAGAGTGATCTCAGTCCATTTAATCAAAATTTATAGAGGAAATGGTCTTTTGGACATTTTTTTCTGGTTAATTTTAATAAAAATGGCAGAAATATTTTTAAGAACTTGAGTTTAAATTGTTTAATCTAAGTAATTGGATCGTTGCACTAGGGGATATCCAAGGTGTTGAATCCATTTATACATTTAAAATTGTATTTTAAACAACAAAAAATCTTGAAATTGTATTGTCAGATTTTGGTGAATTTCTGTAAAAAAAGGTTATTTCTTTAGACTATGCCTATAATTAAATATTAATATTACTTTAATCAACATGATATGATTAAATATTATTAGTGCATATATTTATGGTGTAGTCTTACTTAAAATGGAATCATATTTCTCACTAGGATTTGACAAATTCAAAGGAGAATGTATTTTTTTTTGTTTAAAATATGTTTTTGAATGCATAAATAAATTCAGCACTTTGAAAAACATCTAAAAAACTTTAATTCTACAGATTAACCAACTTAAACTCAATTTTTTAAAAATATTCACCAAACTTTTATTAAAAATAACCCAAAAATTTATAATAAAAATATGACTGAGTATAAATTAAAGTACATCTATATTTATAAAATATATTTTGTAAATAATATAAATTTTATTTAAGAAATTTTTAAATATAAAAATATTTAATTTTAATTATTAAAATATATTAACACTAATAAAATATAGCTTTAATAAAAATCAGATGAATGATCACTCACAATCAAATCACACTGTTCTCACTGTTCACTTCAGGATATTTTTCTTATTACAAATTTGTTGACACACATTAACATGTCGTGAGCATATCTGCAGAGACTAGAACTCTCTGAAAAACAATTATCACAGACATGGAAAAAAAATGAAGATGATGAAAAAGTAGGATGTTCTAAAGAACCCACTCCGTGTGAGGTTCATTGCAACTTAGTACATACTTTTCGGATTGTACATACATATTTTAAAAACGTTGTCTTATTCACATGCTCCAGTGTTGGTAAAAATAGTTTGGGGCTGTCAAATAAGGGTAGAGAGAGTGGTTAAAATCAGTCATTAACTTTTCCATTCAGGTTTGAATTTTTAAAAAATGATATTAATAACTTGTAATAGTAAGGTTCTAAGAATGGGTAGACTCCATTTTTAAGGCGGATGGTATCTCCTGGCCCTTGTTAAACAACATTTAGATATTACGTTGAATTATGAATTTTTAATATAGGTAACATGTCATTTGATGGTTTAAAATAAATTTTCAATATACTAATTAAATAAATTTCCAATATATGTCGCTTGCAAGCTGATTGGTTCAAAATAAAATAAAAAACCATTTAAAATAAATTTCAAATAAATAAATAAATTTCCAATATATGTTGCTTGCTAGCTGATTGGTCCAAAATAAAATAAAAAACCAACTTTTATGGTTTAAAATAAATTTCCAATATATGTCCCTTGCGAGCTGATTGGCCCAACAAAAAAAAAACCAACTTTATATTTAAAGATGACGTGTACTGAAAACTAGCCGTTGGATGTGTTGACGTAGTAATTTTGAGTTTTTTAAAGAGTGGGAACGCAATCAGTCCCTAATGAAGTTATTAAGATCTCAGAGCATCTGCACCATGGGTTGGCCATCCAACGGTCAGAGTAAGTTGGTGCCCTTTTCACATGAGATGTCAATCAAACCGTAACCTCGCCTCCCATCAGTATCAGAGATTCCGATGTAAAGGCAACGTCAAGTCGTAGATTCCAATTGCGTTGACCCCCTAAGGGGTATTTTGAACAAGTTTTATCATAACCTTTCCCTCCATCCAATATATATTGTAGAGTGTAGATTATAGTTTTACAAAATTGAAACTATGTGATAAACAATAGAGTAAGTTGAAACAACCCTAAGGGGTATTTTATACAATTTTTATCATAACCTTTCCCTCCATCCAATATATATTGTAGAGTCTTGTGAAGAGAGAGTGTATTCTAGTTTATAACCTGATCCACAATCAAAGAAAATGGCTAGGGATGTCACAATTTATCATTCACAATATGATCTATTGACATTCTAAGTTGAAATGGATCCTATTAGATGCATGGTGGCCAAAGACACTAAAAAATTCAAAATAGACATATGTTATGACATCCATATTGTCTACAAACCATCCAAATTTCTCATCTTATACAACGTTTTCTAACAATAACCACTCAATTTACTCTCCAATTTTTGAAACCCCCACCCATGTTCTGGATATCAAAGTGTAAAATCAAATGTTCCTGTGGTTTTTTTAAAGGGTTCATAAACAAACAGACAATGAGAAAATCAATATTTTGGTATAATAACTGATTTTTGAATCATTGTGACAAACAAAACATCGCATTATCTCACAAAATATATCTAATGTATAAGGATCTGAGATGATAACAAAGTTTTGAATCATGATAACTAGGTGAAAACCAAAACTAAGTTTTAGCCACAAGAAAAAAATCACAACAACTCACAGAATATATCCAAGGTTGCAATGAACCCCATACATTGTGATGGACATTATTGGAATTTAGTGCACATAGAACACCACCCTAAAAATTATATACTCTTGATTAATTTTGAAGAAGCTCAAATGTCTATATTGGATGTCGAGGTGGATGGTACAATAATTGAGGATGCTTTTTAAAGGGTAAGGGAATTTAGATACTCTATCCTTCTACCAAAGCTATAAAAGTGAGACTTGTAGATTATGGTTTTACAAAATTGACAATATGTGATTAAGAATAAGTTACAAACATAGGGTATTTAAAAATTAATAAGAGGAAGGTACACGAGGGTCCTTGTAATTAATGCAATTCTTTGTGCTATTTGTATTTTAAATAGTTTTATTTAGAATAGTAATTTGTATTTGTATTTTTTTAAATGAATATTGTTAAATGTGTTGTTGTATTTTTATTTAAAATAGTAGTTTATATTTGTATTTTTTCTAAATGAGTGTTGTTAAATATGTAATTGAGTAAAATATATTAAATTGATATTCTAATTTTTAAGATATTTATTTTAAAAAATCAATGTATGGTGAGTTTTTTCTTTTATCTCAAGTCCCAAACAAGATTCTTCTTTCTCTTGTTATTCTAGCTTACACCTTAACACTCCTTCTCTCCTCATCCTTCCACAAATTTAAACTATGAGGCACAAGGTAGTTGTTGCATATAGGAACATTTAGATATGATAAGAAAAATGTGATACTCTATTGTAATTTTCTCTACAAATGTGATGGCAAGTGTGCCCTAAATGTTGACAATTTCATGGTTAATGTACTATAAGCTACATGCAAATTTATAGCATTTTATACAAGATCAAGAAAGCTATTCCTAATATCCAACACCATAGAGCAAGATATGTTCACTAATTCAACATTTGCTTCCAAATCTCTCTTAGTGCTACAGTAGTTTTCTCAATAAACTTGTTTTTACTACTCTTGAACCAATGAAAGCCATCGTTGTTGCATATAGGAGCATTTAGTTCTAATAATAAAATTGTGATAGTGTGTTATAATTTTCTCTACAAATGTGGTCCCTCTTATAAATAATATAGATATAAACTAATTATTTAATAAATTTATTTTTAATTGTTTATAACCATTATTCTTTTAAAATTTTACTTAATAAAATGTATCTAAATTTTCATACATCCAAATATACATAGTTTTTCTTGTTCTATATTATTTTTGTTACAACTTTTTTATTATTCCAAAAATACATTTATTCTAAAATTTTAAACAAAGTTTTTCACTACATAATTTTAGCTTTTATAATTTTTTTTATTTTTCAATTCCAAACAAAACTTACAAAATAAAAAACCCACTTAGTCCTGATTATAGTTTTACAAAATTGACACTATGTGATTAACAATAGAGTAAGTTGAAACAACCCTAAGGGGTTTTTCTGTACAAGTTTTATCATAATCTTTCCCTCCATTCAATATGTAATGTATAGCCTTTTGAAGGGAGAGCGTAGTATAGTATATAACTTGATCTAGAATCAAAGAAAATGGCTAGGGATTTCCCAAGTTATTAGTTTGTAACCTGATCCACAATCAAAGAAAATGGCTAGGTATGTCATAAGTTATCATTCACAAGGTGATATATTGACGTTCTTAGTTGAAATGGATCCTATTAGATGCATGGTGGTAAGAGACACTAAAAAATTCAAATAGGTATATTTTATGACATCCATATTTTCTACAAACCATCCAAATTTCCGATCTTATACAACAATTTCTAATAATAACCGCTCAATTTACTCTCTAATTTTTGAAACCCCCACCCATGCTGGGGAGATCACAGTATAAAATCAGATGTCCCCATGGTTTTTTAAAAGGTTCCATAAACAAAACAGATGACAAATTCAATATTGTGGTATAATAACTGATTTTTGAATCATTGTGACAAACAAAGCATCACATTAGCTCACAAAATATATCTAATGCTATAAGCATCTGAGATGATAAAAAAGTTTTGAATCATGATAACTAAGTGACAACCAAAACTAAGCTTTAGCCACAATAAAAAAAATCACAACAACTCACAGAGTATATTCAAGGTTGCAATGAACCCAATACATTGTGATGGACATCATGGGAATTTTAGTGCACATAGAACACCACCCTAAAAACTCTATACTCTTGATCCATTTATAATAAGCTAATATGTCTAGATTAGATGTTGGGTGGTACAATAATTGAGGATGCTTCTTAAAGGGTAAGGGAATGTAGATATCTTATCCTTCCACCAAAGCTATAAAAAGTGAGACTTGTAGATTATAGTTTAACAAAATTGACAATATGTGATTAAGAATAAGTTACTAAAGTCAGGTATTTAAAAACTAATCAGAGGAAGGTACAGGAGGGTCATGGTAATTAATGTGATTCTTTGTACTATTTTTATTTAAAATAGTAATTTTTATTTGTATTTTTTTAAATGAATATTGTTAAATGTGTTGTAGTATTTTTATTTAAAACAATAATTTATATTTGTTTTTGTTTAAATGAATGTTGTTAAATGTGTAATTGAGTAAAATCTATTAAATTGATATTCTAATTTTTAAGATATCTATTTAAAAAATTCAAAGTATGGTGAGTTTTGTTTTATTAATCTTTACTCTAGATGTGCATCTCAAGTCCCAAAAAAGGTTCTCATGTCCCAAACAAGATTTTCTTTCTCTTGTTATTCTAGGTTGCACCTTACACTCCTCCTCTCCTCCTACTTGCACATATGTGAACTATGAGGCACAAGGTAGTTGTTGCATATATGAAAATTTATATATGCTAAGAAAAATGTGATACTCTATTGTAATTTTCTCTACAAATGTGATGGCAAGTGTGCCCTAAATGTTGAAAATTTCATGGTTAATGTAGTATAAGATACATGAAAATTTACATTCTTGGATACAAGATCAAGAAAGCTATGCCCAATATCCAACACCATAGACCAAGACGTGTTCATGAATTCCATAGTTGCTTCCAAATCTCTCTCAGTGCTACAATTGTTTTCTTAATAAACTTTTTTTTACTACTCTCATGGTTAATGTAGTATAAGATACATGAAAATTTACACTCTTGGATACAAGACCAAGAAAGCTATGCCCAATATCCAACACCATAGACCAAGAAGTTTTCACCAATTCAATATTTGCTTCCAAATCTCTCTCAATTCTACAGTTGTTTTCTCAATAAAAAATTTTTTACTGTTGCATATATGAGCATTTAGTTCTGATAAGAAAATTGTGATACTGTTTTATAATTTTCTCTACAAATGTGTTGGAGTTGTTTTCTCAATAAACTTGTTTCATTTAGCTCTGATAAGATAAGTGTGATAGTGTGTTCTAATTTGCTCTATGTTGGAGTTGTTTTCTCATTAAAATTGTTTTTGTTGTTCTTAAGTGGTGAATGCAATTGGTATATGTACATGAACTTGGAGTAAACTCTACTTCTATTAATAAAACCTCTGTTTATTTACATATATGCTACATAGACTGTACTTGAATTTATTTAAAATATCTTATTTTAGTTACATGCTCATTTCATGCTTGTTTTAGAGGATTATTAATCACCAAAATATTTTCACCCCCAATTTCCTATTTCATTATCTATAAAAGATTTTTTTGTATATGTGAACACATTATGTTAGTTTACATATATGTTTTCATCCTCAATTGCCTATTTCAATATATAAAACAAAATTTTTTGGTTGATAATTCTTATCATCAATATCTTTGAAACTTCCACCACATGCTTCCATGGAATCAAAATTTGTCTTTTTATTCCTTCAAGATGGCTCCTTCTCTGCAACATCTTATTTCTTGTAGGCTACTCTTTCCTATGCTATTGTCTTACGATGTTTTTTTTGCAACATGTAGTGCAATTGCTAGTTATGTACTTGTGCAATGATTTTTTACTGATTATTATAACTAATAGATGAAATGATTTTTTTGGTAAATTTAATCCAAATTCTAGTAAATATTTTTTAATAACATAATTTTAAGTTTTATTGGTTAATTTTGTGCAAATTGGAGTACTTTTTTTTTTTTTTGTTGAAGTTAAAGTAGAAGAAAACAATTAATCACACACAGCATAAACAAAGAATACAAGAAGATTTAACGTGGTTCACCCAGCCAATCTGGGCTACGTCCACCAAACAGAGGCATCGACAATGTCATTCATCAACAGGAGAATTACAATAGAAGAGTTTCTCATCTGCACTTCTCTTCCTCTCACCTCACATCCCTCATGCTCATTTGCCTCTACGGGCTTACATTTTATAGCTGGGAGTAGAAACTAAATCATAAATTCAATCACAACAAAATAGGATGCAATAACTCCACATCATGATCAGATGGAGTCAATTTAGCAACAAATACATTGTTGTCATATTCATGAGTTTTTTTCCAAATTTAACATAAGAAATCTCAACAATTTCCACCTTGAAAATAATTAGCCTGATACCCTGTTCCATTATTATTTTTATCTTTTCTGCAAGCCAAGAGAAGCCAGACACCATTGTAGCTTCTCTAATAAAACTGGTTTCGTGAACATGTCTGCAAAGTTTTCCTTTGTATGCACCTTTTTAAGAGAGACTCCCCGTTCAGTGATAACCTGTCTTACAAAATGATACTTTATAGGTATATGCTTTGATTTGATGTGAAAGGCCAGATTTTTAGCCAAATGAATTGCACTTTGACTATCACAAAATAACTTGATGTTGTCCTGCAACCTACCAAACTCACCAAACAAACCTTTCAACCAAACCGCTTCTTTGCAAGCATGTGAAGCAGCTATGTATTCTGCTTTAGTAGTGGATAAAGCAATAATGTTTTGCAGCTTTGACATCCAACTTATACCTCCACCTGCAAGAGTAAATACATATCCTGAAGTTGACCTTCTCTTATCCAAATCACCTGAAAAATCAGAATCAACATATCCGCAAACAAATTCACTACTTCTGTTATAAGTGATACAGTAATCACTTGTGCCTCTCAGATATCAAAGCACCCATTTCACTACTGACCAGTGTTCTTTTCCTGGATTTTCCATATACCTGCTGACAACTCCAACTGCATGTGAAATATTTGGTCGTGTACAAACCATCGAATACATTAAACAACCTACTACATTGACATATGGAATTCAAGACATATATTCCTTTTCTTCATTTGTGTTAGGACATAAACTTGAAAAAATCTTAAAATGGGAAGCGAAAGGGACTGAAACAAGCTTCACATTGTTCATACCAAACCTTAAGAGTATTTTCTCAATATACTTCTTTTGTGATAACCACATCTTACCATTGCTCCTGTCTCTGAAAATCTCCATGCCCAAAATATGTCTTGCTGCTCCTAGATCTTTCATATCAAATGTCCTAGCCATCTAAGCCTTTAACCTGTTGATCTATGTTATGCTTTTGCTTGCTAAAAGCATATCATCAACATACAACACTAAAATAATGAACATGCCATTACTTAATTTCTTAAAGTCAACACAATGATCATATTCACTTCTTATATAATTTTTACTCAACATGAAAGAATAAAATTTCTTGTACCATTGTCGAGGCGACTGCTTCAGACCATACAATGATTTCTTGAGCCTGTAGAAAAATTTCTTGCTGCGATTTTGAACTAATGCTAACACAATCAGAATTGAAACAATTTTAAAAACTAGTGAGAATATCTCATGAAAGTCAATTCCTGCTTTCTGAGAAAAACCTTTTGCGACCAGCCTCGCTTTGTACTTATCTTCTGTATCATCAACACCCCTTTTCAAATTGTAAACCCATTTACATCCCACAGTTTTTCTGTCCTTAGGAAGTTCCACCAGATCCCATGTGGCATTCTTGTCTAATGCCTTCATCTCATCCTTCATAGCCTCTTTCCACTTATCACTGTTATAACCTTTTACAGCTTCCTAATAGCACAAAGGTTCATCATCATTAGCAGTTAAATCAATTGAAGTAACATAATCATCATACATTTTAGGAGGATTTCTGATTCTCGTGGATCACCTTAAAGATGTTCTTGGTTCTTCTGCAATTTGTTGATTATTATCTGTAGGAACTTCTTCATGATCTGCATCTGAAACATGTTCATGATCTGCATCTGAAACTTTTTCATCTAGACTATCATCAGTATTTGAACTGGTTTCAAACTGAATATATTGAAACTTAGGTACATTATCCTGTTTCAATTTATCATCCACATCCGGATTATCGAGTGAAGATTCATTGAATTTAACATCTCTGTTAATGATGATATTTTGAGTAGTAGGATCCCACAACCTGTATCCCTTAGTCCCATCACCATATCCAACAAATATATATCTTTTTGATCTAGGATCTAATTTAGAACGCTGATGTTTCGGAATTAAAGCATATGCATCACAACCAAAAACTTTCAGTTTAGAATAATCACAAGGATTACCTTTCCATACCTTTTGAGGAATTTTGCATCCTATTGCAGTTAATGGTGATCAATTTATCAATTAACAAGCCATAGAAACCGCTTCTATCCACAATTCCTTCTGCAAATTGGCGTTACTAAGCATACTTCTTGCTCTCTCTAAGAGAGTCTTGTTCATGCGTTTAGCAACTCCATTTCGCTGAGGAGTATATACAGTAGTTTTATATCTTTCGATCCCAACTTCCTTGCAATAATTATTAAATTTCTTTGAAGTAAATTCACCACCATTGTCAGTTCTTAAACATTTAATGGTTCTTCTAGTGATGTTTTCTACTAATGCTCTAAACTATTTGAAAACTGTGAATACATCAGACTTTTTCTTTAACATATAGACCCACACTTTTCTAGAGAAATCATCAATAAAAGATACAAAATATGACGATCCTCCATATGAGGTTGTAGGAGATGGACCCCAAACATCAGAATGGATATAATCAAGGATTCCCTTACTAGTATGTTTTCCAATTTTAAACTTCTGCTTGCTTTGTTTCCCAAATATACAATGTTTGCAGAAATTTAAGTTAGAAGATTTTAAGCTAGGAAGTAACTTACAATCAGATAAAATTTTTAATCCTCTTTCGCTCATATGGCCTAACCATTGATGCCATAGAAGAATAGAATTACTGTCGTTTTCAGATACTGTAGAAGCATGATCTAACTTTGTTCTTCCTTCTAACTGAAAAATATTTGCAATCTTCTTTTCTTTCATTACTAGTAAAATTCCTTTATAAAATTTCATTACTCCATCTTGAATAAGGGTTTTATATCCATTTGTGTCTAGCACTCCTAGAGAAATGAGGTTTTTTCTGAGTTCAGGCATGTGTCTTACATCAGTTAATATTTTATTTGTCCCATCAAACATTTTAATCTGGATGCTTCCAATTCGCAGAATATTACATGAGACATCATTTCCCATGTAAACAACTCCATCATTGATTTATTTATAAGATTTAAACCACTCTCTATGAATGCACATGTCATTTGACGCACCAAAATCTAACAACTAATGTTGATCATGATTAGACAAACTAACCGATAACACTTCATCACTCATACCTGAAACGGATGCCGAACCTTTATCTGTCGTGTTTTCTTCTTTCTTCTCTGTCGAAGAGTCTCCCTTGGATGTTTGTTGTCTCTTCCAACAGTCCTTCTTCAAATGTCCCGATTTGCCACAAGACAAACACTTTACCTTACTCTTCTTCCCTTCCGATTTTGATCGCGAGTTGTTTTGCTTACTAAAGCGTCTTTATTTAGAACGACCTCTAACCATCATTGCTTCTGATGTAGAGGTTTTTGAATTTAACCTTTTCATTGTTTCTTCAAATAACAAAGCTCCAACAACATCATCAAATTCAAGGGTTTCTGATGAACTAAGACTTATAGAAGTAACAAAATGATCCCATGACTCAGGCAATGAGCATAATAAAGTTACAAATTTATCCTCTGAATCAAATTTTACTTCTATACTTTCTAACTGCACCAAGAGAGTATTAAAAGTATTCAAATGATCAGTAATTGATGTACCTTCCTTCATGCGCAAGTTGTACAACTTTCACTTCAGAAGAATCCTATTGGTTAAGGATTTTTTCATGTGCAGCATTTCAAGCTTTGTCCACAAACCAGCAATATTTTTCTCTGACACGATGTTAAATGAAATATCATCTGCCAAACACAATCAAATTCCGCTCAGTGCTCTGTCATCCATGTCACTCCATTCATCATCTATCATGGTGAGAGGTTGTTTGGATTTTCTCAAAAGCGCCTTTGCCACACCTTGTTGTACGAGTAGATCATGCATCTTCACTTTCCAGATCTCAAAGTTGTTTTTCCCATTGAACTTCTCGATCTCAAATCAAGCACTTTGTGTTTTTTCCATGTTTATCTTCTATGGATCCTTAATTGCCGTTTTTAATCAAATTAAGAATTTTTTAAAATTCCCTTTAAAAAAAAATATGCAATTCCTTTCTCACATTCCACCATCGAAAAAACTAATTCTAGGCCCTAGGCCCAATCTAATGGCATATTACAAAAAAAAATTTAAATCAATAAAGTTCCACCTTATAAAAAATATATCAATTTATTAAAGTGCCACCATATATAAAAAATATATAAATCGATATATTGGCACCAACACTCATGGTATATGAAACAATAAATCGATATATATCAGCATTTCAAAAAATCGATTTAAAAATGGACTCACTTTATGAACCATTGAACCAATTTTTTTAAATGGCATTTCACACAATCGATCTCATGGTCCACACAGGTAAAATCGGCTCTCAACGCCATTTCATAGCCAAAGCCACAAAATTGAAATAGCTCTGATCCACCAGATCAACAGCTCTATCACACGAGCCACACAGAACATGAATCGATGTGTTAGTCGCTTGTCGACGTTGCCACACAGCCGCAACAATAGTTCTGCTCTACACACCAGCTCCCGGCACTTTTAACCTCCATCATTCACAGATCACGGCTTACAGAGATTGTCACAGTTTACTCAACAGATTCGGGCCTCACGACAATTAACACAGCAGACTCACGAATACCAATTGCAAACATTAACGCAGAGCAAGGGCAGGTATAACCTTGACCTTTGCCTCAATTCTCACAACGGACCTCACAAAATGTGAACTCGGCTTCTGTCTTTCACAGTAAACCAGTGTTGAAAAAAAAAAAATGGTGCATGTTGTCCACACATTCAACGTAGATCTTAGCCTCCTTCCATGAGCGCTTCAGTGTTTTTCCCTACTCTGTCATTAAAGTCCACGACGGGATCCTCGATCCAGCTTACGCGTAGTTCAACGTGATAACTCCAAGTCCCGGTGTTGTTCAAGCTCTGATACCAATTGTTGAAGTTAAAGCAGCGGAAAACAATTAATCACACACAACATAAACAAAGAAGACAAGAATATTTAACGTGGTTCACCCAACCAATCTGGGCTACGTCCATCAAACAAAGGCATCACCAACGTCATTCATGAACAGGAGAATTACAATAACAAAGTTTCTCATCTGCACTTCTCTTCCTCTCACCTCACATCCCTTATGCTCATTTTCCTCTATGGACTTACATTTTATAGTTGGGAGTAGAAACTGAATCATAAATTCAATCACAACAAAATAGGATGCAATAACTCCACATCAGGATTAGATGGAGTCAATTTAGCAACAAATCCTATTGTTGTCATATTCATGAGATTTTCTCCAAATTTAACATAAGAAATCTCAACATTTTTTAATCATAAGCTTAATTTTTGTATTCTTCCTTAAGGGGTTTTTAGGGTGCTAATCTACTTATGCATTCAAAAATATATTTTAAACAACAATTAATTACAATTTCGT
Organism: Pinus albicaulis; assembly: GCA_034641835.2. Classification (NCBI taxonomy): domain Eukaryota; kingdom Viridiplantae; phylum Streptophyta; class Pinopsida; order Pinales; family Pinaceae; genus Pinus; species Pinus albicaulis. The sequence continues at coordinate 53,043 of JAXQQM020063588.1, forward strand.
AATAGTGGATTTTGATCAAGAAAGCCATTTTGTCTATTAGTTATAATACCCCATTTTTTATTGTTATATTAGAAAACCAACGAAAACTAAAATCTTTGAAAATAGCTAATACTCAGGTAAATAAAATGTTTACCCTTAATTATCTCCCACCATAATTTGAGCATGTCTTTGCATTAGAAATGGATAGGAATAATATGTAAATAAATATACTTAACAAGAGTTATTTCCCTCTATTTTTATGTGTTCTTCAACACATTAATATTTAGGAGTACAAATATTCATATTCATGAGTAAAAATGTAAATGTGAAAACTTACAAAAAGTGACTAACCAGTGAGGTTTATGTAAGTCCTTAATCTATATTACATGCCAAGGCAAGACCATAGCAATCAATTTTCCTGTTGACCATTATTAGTTTATTATTCATCAGTGCAAATTATAAAGTTTAGAATTTACAAATAATTAGGAAATAGAGTGTCTCAAAAACATTTTACGTTATGACTAACACATATCTATTTAGCATTTCTAATCCTTTTACTATAACTATTCCTATGAATTATAGCTAAAGCTCAAACTATTCCTATGAATTATAGCTAAAGCTCAAATTTTGAAGACTGACAAAATAATTCTAAGTTAAGTTGGACAAAATAATATTATATGCAATTTTTTTGAAAGTATGATTTCTAACTTGTATAGCAAAAACTAAATTACCTCGCAACACTTATTAAGCTAGTTTGTTTTCTCTCTTTACATCTAATAAATTAAGAGTTAAGCTAAATTTAAACTGATTTTAAAAATATAATAAATAAATATTAAATCCTATACATTAACATGAAAATAACTAATATACAGTGATATAGATTTTTTAAACATCTTTAAATTCATTTTTTATTTGGATTGTTTAAATATCTAAAATCTAAACATTATAAACATCACAAAATTTAAAATACTTCATTTCACTCAGAAACAATTTTGATTTAGATTCTCTAAACATCTAGAATGTTATTTCTTATTTTTATTAAAACTGTGATTTTTTAAAGATTTTTCTGCTAGATTTTTCACGTCTAAATTCTCTAAAAACAAACAACACCAAAAACTCCAAAAAATCGCAAAAAACAACTGTATTAAAATACTTTTAAGCATAAAAAATTTGACATGACTCTTTTTTCTTGTTTTCACTTTAACTTGAATTTTTTTTTTTTTTTAAAACATCGAACGTCTTATTTCTTGTTTTCACTTTAACTTGATTTCTTTTATTTTTTAAACATCGAACGTCTTAGTTGACTTTTTAAACACCAACAAATTTATCATGTTTCATTTGTATTATATTGTTTTAGCATGTTTACTTTTTATGATATTGTTGTCTGCCTAGAAAGAAAACACAAGGTGCGCTCAACATAATAGCTCAATTTGATTGAAAAGTGATAAATGACACAGAGTCTCAACTCAATAAATCAACATTAACAAAATATAGAAAAAACGAATAAAAGAAAATAATTAATATGAATTTATTCATTTGAACACTAAAAGTTTAAACATTGT
>JAXQQM020066438.1:0-68277 GCA_034641835.2 Pinus albicaulis
TGGCTTTCCGAATGTCATTTTTCGCTGAGCCAATGAGAGCGCGTTCTCATCGTTCTTACCGCCAGTTAAAATTTGACATTTGCCTGCTCACGGTTCGACCTCCTGCTATTTGCCACGGCTGCTGGTTCTTCCACCTCACGCCATTCGCCACACAGTTTCACTCCCTCTCCATCTTCCGCCATCACTCGCCGGATCACGTTCTCCACATCCTCCGCCATCACCAACTCATTCTCATCCACCTTCGTCCACTTCTTCACTTCCACGCCCACCTTCAATTCCCTCACCACCAGAATCGAGTTCGCAAACTGGTCGGAATGCAGAGGCCAAGCCACCATGGGAACCCCAGCGCCGATGCTCTCCAACGTCGAATTCCACCCACAGTGCGTTACAAACGCACCCGTGCCCCTATGCGCTAAGATGTCAAGTTGGGGCACCCAGTTTCTCACCAAAAATCCGCGTCCCTCAATTCGGTGCTCATACCCTTCCGGAAGCAGCTCGCTAATCCAATCCATCTGCGCTTCATCCGACGCCGTGAAAGCTGTCCGCGACCCGAACAACCCAAAGAAACGACCGCTGGCTCGCCTCCAATCCCCTAGCCAATTCTTGAAGTTGTTGCCGCGATAAAGAAGATGCTGAACCGAAAGAAACATAAACAACCGAAGCCGGATGTTGGGCGTCCAACCATTTCAAGCAACTTTCAACTTGTGAATTAGTAGTACTACCCTTCGTACCAGTACTCCACATGGATTGAGGAAGAAGAGGACCGATGGCCCACAACGGCTTCTCACAGTAATCTTCCCGCATGAATTCGGATTCCAGAAAGCGAAAACTATTGACAAGATACCCTGCCGCGAGGCAGAGATAATCTGGCTGGCGAGACTTGAAATCAAGAAATCTCTGTGGGAGGCACCTTTTCTGGGACACAACGCAATCCAGAAGTCCGCACCCCTTTTCTTTCATGGCGTAGAAATAGGCGCTGAAGCAATTGTAAACGTAGGCCGGGGCGCCATACTTGGCCGCCACGGTCTGAGCCCACCCCAGCAACGGGTCGTGCACAATCACAACTCTATTCCGATCGAGACTACGTATCAGATCATCGAAAGGCTCCCTGAGATGATGTTCCAAGGCTTCGAAGAGAGGAATAAAATGCACGGGGAAAGGGTGCTCCTTGTTTTCAAGATCTGGCTGCTCTTCTGAGAAAGAGGGCATCGGCAGTTCGTGAAAACGAATGGGAAAGTTGTGAGGATCCCATCCCCGAACGCGATGTCGAGCTTGATTGATATGCACAGAAGTGGTGACAAATAATACATTTACACCTCGGCCAGCGAGGGCCCTTGAAAGGTGAAGAAAATGATTAAGGTGTCCCTGTGCTGGCAATGGCAGCATCACCACCTAGATTTCATTTCTTCTTGCGAACAAGGTGTCAATAGAATCCATTAATGGCAGACGAAGTCGATTCTGTAATGCAGAACTCGCGGTCGTTCTCGTAGAAAGAACTTTACTTAACTGCGATGTTCTGTGGATGAAATTGATGAAGGGGACAGTATACTACTTATCCGCGTGAAGGGTTGTTTATACCTATCATCCATTAACACGTAGGCATTGAAATACCTAATTTGTTATTTTTTTAAATAGTGGAAAAGCTTATCTTCATTTGTGAAAAGAGCATTGCGATAGTTATTACGAGCTGTTATTTTGGGAATGCACGCTGTATCATTTTTGTTATTTAACGAAAATCATAGCATCGGAAAATTATATTATTTAAAATTATTTGTTGATAATTTATAAAGCTAATATGTTATTTTAAATTTGAAGAAATTTTTAGTAACCAAAAATAGTTTTAAGATATACTCTAACTAAATTTTAAATAATTTATACGGAATTTTTTTAATAATTAATTTTATTATTAAAAAATACCATAACAAATTTAATACAATTTTTTTAATAATTAATTTTATAAAAAAAAACTATAACAAATTTAATATTGCAAAATTTTAAGCATAATTATGATCTATGATAACTACTTAAATAATAGTTTTAAAATTATAACAAACTTAATAGTGCAGAATTTCAAGCATAATTATGTTTTTATGATGATCAATTAAATAATAGTTTTAGAATTATTTAAACATATAATTTTTTTTTTTTTTCTTTTTGGGTAAGTTTAGGTAGTTTCTTCTATTTTTTATTAATATGAGATAATATGTGCTTTTTTTATTTCCTTTTATTTATTTGTTTGCTTATTTATTTATTTATTAATCTTTATTTTATTTTATTTCTTTTCATTTATTTATTTGATTCTCATTTTTGTAATTACAAATTTATTTTTTATTTTATTTTATTTTATTTATTTATTTTTACCTATTTTATTTTTTATTTTAATTATATCTTTATTTTATTTTATTTCTTTTTATTTATTTATTTAATTAATTTTTATTCTTATTTTTCTTATTTTTTTATTGGTTTTGAAATCTTTTCTTACTGTAATTATTAAAAATAAAATAAATATATAAATTCAAATTTTAAATATTATTTAATTACTTTTAACATTTAATTTATTCGATAATAATAAAAACAATTGAATATCCTTTGAATAATGCACAGAGGCTATCTCTCTCTTTTATAAAGTGCTTGAATATTAATAGAAATCCTCCCCTTGTAAACTGTATTAAAAGGCAATATCCTCTCATTATATTTGATGTTCGAACTTCTTAGACCATAACCCCAAGCAATAACAAGTATACGCCCTCCCGAAAGGCTACATTCGATTGCTATGTTACCAGAGACGGCATGATAGTGAATTCGGTTGATTTCAGTCCCTGCAGCCCATTTATTCTTCTTCCTCTGTTCTCCTAGGAGGAGTTGGAGAAGAATTAACTCAACATCTACCTGTTTTGCCCCCCTTACATCATTGGGAGGTTTCCTTTCAGCGTTCCTTTGCACCCGGTGCAATTGCTAGTTATTTATTATTTATAATTATTATATATATAAAACAAAAAAAATCTATAAAACGAGAATTTCCACTACAAACCTGAATAAATATAAATCTTTTAAAATAAAACACAAATGGTCCTCAATGGAAAATTTATTTAGATACGAGACTACAAACTTGAATAAATATAAATATTTTATAATGTCTTTGACTTTATAGGAAACAACTTTGACTTTATAGTTACATCCCCTATCCAATTCATCTAAGTAAATGATTCCATACTTTATTATTATAACATTAGTGGACGCATTTTTTTCAATGATACCTCGCCCTACTTTTTAGAGACAAGACTTTTATGCTTTCACCTTTGTCCAATTCATCTAACTAAGTGATCCACAATTTATTATTATAAACCTAATGTAAGCATTTTATTTTCAAGGATGATAATACTTTACCAACCAAAAACTATTAGAGACCAAACTTTACAAACTTTCGAATAAATATCCGTTTAAATGCCTTATCATAATGAGGAAACAAGTTTGCATGTTCTCTTGGTTTCTCATTATCGGAAACCTGATCTCTTTATTGCCAAGGTTATCTTATATGCATAGTTAAACTTGTCCACAACTTGAGTATACCAAGCCATGGCCCATCACATTCCATATTTCTAGAAAATTATTGGGAGGAAATTATATTATATTGCATATGAAAACACAAGAAAGCTAGAATATTTTTAAATGAAAAAACCCATAAAAGGTAGTTGGTTGAGTAATTGACTACCACCTTCGAAGATGAGATCTAATTGGAGTTGAAAATAGCATGAAGAAAATCTCATATTTTGTGTGACATGTTTGTCTTTGTTAGGTGGGATGTTATTTATTATGCATGTGCTTGGAAGCATTAGATTGTGATAAAAGATGAAGTAGATACTTGGCCACCTCAACCTAGGGTGACATTTAGAATTTAAAATGCTAGAATGGGTCCACTTAAAAAGAGTTATAGAAAACAAAGGTCTAAAGTTTAGATATGTAATAGTCCCCTCTAATAACTTAATGAAGCTATGTGTTTTTATTGTTTTATTTTATTATTTTTACCAAACATATGACCATAGCAAATTATCTTATTAGTTCCTATCTCATCAAGAATTATAGCATTTGTTTTACGGTCAAATTGCATTGGTTTTCCATTATTTTGTTGTTTTTTAGTTATTTTAGCCAAAATTTTGAGAAAATGAGGATTTTTCTTATTTTTGCATTGACTTCAAAAATAATTTTATAATTTCCTAGAAATCTTATTTCTAATTTCTGATTGGCCTAACACATTTTGATGGGACATAATTCATCTAGTGGAGAGCGTTTTATTTTTGGTATTTGTTGGTACCTGACAATTAATTTAAAAATAAACAAAAAACTAATTTTATGAGTGGTCATTTTGTCGGTGAGTGCTCTGACATTAACACTAACACTAACATTTTTATGGTACTTCTCTTCCCCATGATTACAAAACTGACACAGTTGTAGGTCCTTTGCATAGGCGGGGGGCGACGACAATGACAGGCTACACAAGTCATTATGTGGAGATACTTTTACAAATTTCCAGATTGTGTATTGTATGAATTTTTATGGAGGATGGGGTATGTGCGGGAGAATGAGGAATTATCATGTTTCATTATGTGGAGCTATTACTGTGTGGATTATGAAGCTTATGTGGGAGAAAAATTGTGTAGAGCTTTTTATTATAGAGATATGTATCTTTGCAGAATTATTAATATTGTTACTTTCAATGTTCTGTTTTTTCCAAGCTATGCAGACTTGATCTGCATTATCGAATCAGCATGAGGCAGTGCTTGTTGATATTTTTCTAGTTTAGTCTGGATAAAAGTTAATAGGTCAATCTTGTACAGTGGTGGCGGGTAAGGACTATAACATTCACCTCACAGTCAAATTTCATTGACTGTCCATTCTTTTGTTATTTTTAGTCATTTTAGCCAAAATTTTGGGAAGATACAGATTTTTCCTATTTTTGCACGAATTCAAAAATAATTTTATAATTTCCTGGAAATATTATTTCTAATTATGATTGGCCTAACACCTTCCAATGGGAAATAATTCCCCTGGTGGAGAGTGTTTTATTTTTTATTATTATCAGTATCTGACAATTCATTTAAAAATAAATAAATAAATAATTTTCTGAGTGGTCATTTTGTCAGTGAGTGCCCTGACATTAACACTAACACTGACATTGTTATGTTACTACTGTTCCCCGTGATTACAAAACTAAGGGGGTTGAAGGTCCTTTGCGTAGGGAGGGGTAGGGGTAGGGGGCGTGGGCAATAGTGGTAGGCTACACAAGTCGTTGTGCAGAGTAATTTTACAAATCTCCATATCGTATATTGTGTGAATGTTTATGGAGGACATGTTATATGTAGGAGAACGAGGAATATTATCATGTTTCATTGTGTGAAACTTTTATTGTGCAGATTACAAATCTTGTGTGGGAGAGTAGTTGTGTAGAGCTTTTGATTTTAGAGCTATGCATCTTTGTAGAATGATTAATATTGTTAATTTCAATGTTCTATTTTTTCTAGGCTATATAGTCTTAATTAGCATTATCGAATCAACATCAAGAAGTTCTTGTTGATCTCTTTCTAATTCGGTATGACTAAAATTTAATAGGTCAAAATTGTACAGTGGTGGTTGTGCAAAGGAAGGATGTGGTTGTTCGAAGGTGGTTGCATGAAGGAAGCATGTATAGAATAAGCATGTGTGGAGACTGGCGTTAATCAATTAATTCAGTAGTGTTCTGAGCATTAGTGCTAGAATTGAATCTTTGCGGAGGACAGGGTATATGAAAGATATTTCTTTGTGCAGAGATTTTATGGCAAAGACGAAATTAAGACAGGGTATTTTTAGGAGAACTATGATTACATATCGTATGATGGTATGTGTAGGAGAAGAAACATGTGCAGAGGAGGTTGTTCAGAGACTAACGTTAATCAATTAATTCAATATTGTTCTAAGCTTTAGTGATAGAATTGAATCTTTGCGAAGGACAGGGTATGTGTGGGAGACTTCATTGTGAATATTTTTTACTGTGTTGAGATTTTATGGTAAAGGATAAATTAGGACAGGGTATTTTTGGGAGAACTATGATTATGCATTGTATTAAGGTATGCGTAGGAGAACGGGGAATATTATTATGTTCCGTAATGCAGAGATTTTATTGTGTAGAGATGGCATATGCTTTTAGATTTCTCAAACAAATTTAATACTTTTACAAGTTTTCAAATTGTATATCGTATGAATGTTTATGAAAGACGGAGTATGTGTGAGAGAACAAGGAATACTATTATGTTTCGTTATGAAGATATTTTACTGTGCGGAGTACGAGTATGTGCGAGAGAGAAATCACATATAGCTTTGATTAGGACATGGTACAAAGTTTATACAAGATATTTCATTGTGTGGAGATTTTATTAGGACTAGGTATTTCCGAGACAACTAGGGGTGCATGTGGAAATTAATGAAGATGGTGTATGTTTGTCGATTTATTGAAAAAATCTAATACTTTTACACATTTCCTGATGGTATATTGTATAAATGCCTATGCAGGACAGGGCATGTGTAAGAGATAGGGGAATATTATTATGTTTCATTGTACAAATATTTTTTTGTGTGGAGTACGAAGTATGTGCGGGGGAGAATTTGCATAGAGATTTGGTTTTAGAAATATGAGTGGGGGATATTATTTTGTGGAGTACAAAGTATGTGAGGGGTAGAAATTTCATAGAGATTTTCTTTTAGAACTATGAATATTTCCAGAGGACAGGGTGTTTGCGGGAGAACATAATGATTAAATTTTTTAATTTTCATCATGCAGTGTTTTTGCTATGAGTTTGTGCAGGAGAACAAGTGGTGCATAACGCAATTTTGTAATTCTACTCCTTTTCCATATGTAGTAACACACAATCACTTGTACTTATCTAGTTTTGTACTCAGTAATGCTTTACAAATACTCTTTTAAAATTGAATACTATAAATTTTATGACTTACAATATAAGCTATCGATTTTCCAAACAAAGATAATACTTTTACACATTTCTTGATTGTATATTGTATGAATGTTTACAAAGGATGGGGTATGTGTTGAAGACCGACGAATATTATTATGTTTTTTTATACAAATATTTTACTGTGCAGAGTATGAAGTATGTGCGAGGGGGAAATTACGTAGAGCTTTGATTTTAGAACTACAAATCTTTGTAGAGGATAGGGTATTTGCGGGAGAACATAATGATTAAAATTGTTAATTGTCATTGTGCGGGGTTTTTATGTGTGTTTGTATGGGTGAATGGGTGGTGCATAATGCAATTTTGTATTTTTTTCTCTTTTCAATGGTTTACAAATACTCATTTACAATTGGCTACTCTAACTTCTATGACTTACAGTTGACTACTGTAACTTCTATGACTTACAATATACGCTTTCATATGGGTTTCGCATAAGGAAAAGATTCATATAATAAAACAAGTTTCAATCTTCAGTAGGACTCATTTAAATACTTATTTTCTTTAAGTAAACAAATTGTATATGTCTATAAGCATATTACTTACGGAAATTGGTTTACACTTGAGCATTCCAAAATGAAATATGGAGTTTTTTCATAGTATTTCAATTACGTGATTGCTTTGAAAGTGTGTTATTGCTACAAACGAGACATTTCATTAGATTTTAGTTTGTTGAGCTTCATATTGGAAACTTTATTCGGTAGGGACAAAATTAGTACGCAATTTTCTAGGAGGACAGGGGGTGCATATAGAAATTAATGTAATATGCTATATTATTCTTTCTGCGGAGCTTTGATTTTTCAAAATATGGGATATGTATGTCAATTTTTAGTAATAAAAATAAATGTGATGCATGGAAATTAATTATTATTTTCTAATTCAGTGACAACTCAAAAATTCGAAGAAATATTGGCATTTTTCACTATTGGGATATATAAGTTATTCTAAATTGATGTGATGTCTTAACGAGGGAAAAAAACTAACCATTATGTAAATTAGTGCATAATTTTGATATCAGAAGCAACTTTGGTTTCGTTAAATTATGGCTTGAGCTGATAAGTGGGGGAACGTTGTTCGATGACCATGATATCATCATCTCTATCATTGGCGTCCTCTTTGTTGATAATTTTTTTCATTTTGTCAAATATAATGCTATGTGTTGAGAAGATAGGGATATGGTACTAGCATTAATGGCAGGTGCATAATTTCTAGTTCATGTGGCACTGCATCATATGCCCATATTCTCAGCATAGAACATTGTAATCAAGTAGGGGCTCATGATAATCACATGGCTTATCTTCAGAGTGTTTTGGTGCATTTGGATCACAACACATTAAAAAACAAAATAATATCTTATTTTTAGTTGATATTGCTTTAACTCTTCTCCGAATTAATAGCATGCCATTATATATTGTTGGTGTGATTGCTGTGCTACTTAGTTTTTTTGTTGTGTTCATTCTATTTGTTGTAGTTTTATAGTTGTAGCAGATTCAAGGGACTTGTTGTTTTCAGTATATGGTTATTACATTGTGTTGAGGATAATGTAATGTGTTAATATGTATAGAGCATATTTTGTCAATTATATTGTTATATGTTGAGGATATGGGGATATGATATTACAATTAATGACAAGTGCATCATTTCTGGTTTGTTGGCACTGCATCATATGCCCATATTATGAGTACAAAAAATTGTGATAGAGTAGGGGCTCCTAATAATCGTAGGGCTTCTCTTGGGATCATTTTGGTGCATTTGGACCATAAAATACCGACAAACAATATAAGTTCTAGTTCATTCTATATATTGATTTAGCTCTGGTCTGAATTATTAACATGGCATTATCTATTGCTAGAGTGATTGTAGGAATTCCCATTTTCAGTAGATGATTATTGCACTTGTTTTATCATTAGTACTTGTAGATCAAGACCGATAAACTTATGTGTGAAAAGTACATGAAATCTTTTTAGTTCAATTCGAAAAGGATAACTTAAACGTGGAATTTATAAAATTTATAGTAATCGATTCAAGAATAGTGACAATTGTTTCTTTTCAATTCAATTGTGATTATTATAGCAATTATGATAATTTTTTTGCATTTCATGAGATTTCTTACCGTCAGTTTCATTGAATTTCCCTCGTCAATATTGCATTGAAGGTGTTGTGAAGGTTACAAATTTAGACTAGATAACAATGTATCTAGATAATGATGAGGACGATTAAACTGTGATTAGGAAAGGATAACTTACATGTGGCATTTCTCAAATTTATAGCAATCAGTTCGGGAATAGCAACGATTATTTTATTTAAATTGATTTTGATTATTAAATCAATTATGATAATTGTTTAGTATTTCATGAGATTGCTTAATGTCAGTTTCGTTGAATTCTCGTCATCAATATTGCATGAAGGCATTGCAGCAGTTAAAAATTTAGACGAGATAACAATGTATCTAGATAGTGATGAGGAAGATTAAACTGCGATTACAAAATAACATCATCTGCTTTATTTCAATTCAATTTTCATTATTATTATTATAGAAATTATGGTAATTTATTTGTATTCAGAAACAAATTGCGTTAAATTACTTACTGTCACTTCTCATGGTTATACGTTGTCAATATTGCAATGATAATAGTGTATTAGGATAAAGATGAGGATGGTTAAACTATGATTAGGAAATAATGTCGGCTGCTTTCTTTCAATTCGATTGTCATCTCTTTGTGAGGAGCAGAAGGACAAGTTTCTCTTCTCGAGGAGAAAAAGTCATGGTCGGTTGAATGTTGGTTGTTTTCTAGATTAATGATATAAAAAAATACATGTGGGAACAATTTTCTCTTTACGAGGAGTAAAAAAAAATATATGTGATCGATTGTACGTTGGTTATTTTATGGAGTAATGATATGTTGCAAAAGAAACTTTTGATTTTCAATTGAGCCTGGATGGCATATCCAATCTATGTTTGTGTTTTATCTGATATTTAGAGATGTCATTCAGGCATAATTGAAAGTCAAAGGTGTGTTCATCTATGCTTTTTAATTCTACACAAATCCTCTATTTTGCATAGATCTAAAGCTATATGCAATTTCTCTTCCGGGTATGTATGGTAAGGCTACTCTACTGGTAGCAAAATCCATTCTTAATGTGTTTTAGCCCTATATTTCTCATTTATGTGTATAGGGACCACATGTAACTATTTTTTGCATGAGGCAAAAACATATGAAGTTAAATAATTATGAAATCGTGTGATACATTATATCGAATGAGTAATGTTAAGAGGGTTCCATTGTTTAAAAATTAGTATTATGCAGAAGAAAAGTGTATGGGAGAAATGTGCAAAGGGGAAAATGAATGTGGATGTGTACTTTGGCGATATTCAATTCCATGCATTTGAATTTTTCATTTTTTTGATTATAATGTTATGTGCTAAGAAGATGGGTATATGATACTAACATTAATGATAGGTTCATCATTTCTAGTTCGTTGGCATTGTATCATATGCCCATATTCTCATAACAGAACATTGTGATCGAATAGGGGCTCCTGATAATCGTAGGTCTTCTCTTCATAGTGTTTTGGTGCCTTTGGACCATAGCAGGCGGACAAACAATATAAACTTTCATTCATTCTATATATTGCTTTATCTTTCCTTAAAATTATTAACATGGAATTATCTATTACTAGTGTGATTGTAGGAATTTCCATTTTCCATAGACAATTATTGCGCCCACTTTATCATTAGTACTTGCAGATCAAGATCAATACACTTATGTGTGAAAATTACGTGAAATATTTTTATGTCATATAAAAATTGTGTTTGTTATTCTACATATTGGTTCTTTAGCATAAATCGTAAATCAAAGGGTCTAAGTTTTATATAGCTTTTGTGACATAATTTTAATATTAATAATAATAAATAATAATAAAAAATATCATGTTAGTGCATTTTTCTCGTTATCATAAGAATCATAAATCAAATCTTCTAAGTTTTATAATGCTTTTGTGGCATAATTTTAACACGTAACGTGTTGGTAGTTGCATTTCCGAGTTGTTGATCATTGGTTTTTTATCTTTTGTTTTGGGGGGGAGGGTGGGGGGGGGGGGAGTGGGGAGTGCATGTTGTTTTATTTCATAGTTGTTTGCGAGGGAAGGCTCGTTACAAATGGTTTTATTCTAGTTGTCGAAATTGAAACTTTGTTCTAAGAATTGTGCATTTTACTTTTCAAACACAGATGCATATTTTACGATATCTGTATTAGGTATGTTGTGGTCCATTTGTTTTGTGACTCTATATCTCATCCATATACAAGAGTTTTATGTGAAGTAGTTTTTATATATATCATTTTACTTGTTTTCCTATAAATTTTTTATGTTGTGCTTGCCAATGACCAAAAGTTTGTAGTGAAATTATTATTATTATTATTTTTTCTTTTTTATTTTGGAGACAAAATTTCTAAATCTTGAAATGTGATTACTAAATCATCAATGGAGAAGCAAGCAATGGTAGAGATGCAATACTAAGGCATTATAATTTATTTTGTTTGAAAATTTTTGCATATAATGTGGGAGATCATGTATTCAATAATATGTAAACTCTATTGTTTAGAAAAAAATTAGCAATAAAAGCTTTTAATGCCAATGTATTTATCAATTAATCACATGGCTTAGAAGATCATAAACAAAAAGATATTTGAAAAATTATTTACAATTAAAATATCATCAATAATATAAACATAAACAATCTTATTATCCGCATAATAAAAAAATGAAAGCTTCTTCCGCACAATGAACATATTCCACACTTTTGCATGTCCTATAAAAAAATATTTTGCTCATTGTTTTTTTGTTTATTGACAAATTTTCTTTGTATCAAATTTCACACTTGCAATAGTCATACCTAGTTTTGCATTTGCAAAAGTAAGATCTAGTGAATATATACAAAATAAAAATAAAATAAATTTGTACAATTCAGTGATGTTGAGAACATTATAGATTCAGAAGGTTTTTTCAGTTATGAAACGGATATGGTTAGCAGATAAAGTGAAGAAGTTATTTGCATTGATTCCTTTAATTTACTTGGTGTTATCTATGAGAACTTCCACTAGTCGATTGCATAGGAACGTTATGCTAATATTCTAATGGAAGAGAAAAACAGTAACAAGATTTGGACTACTGGATTAACGTGCATGTGTGCCTACAATTTTTTATTTTAGGGAAATTGTTCATTTGTGTGAAAAAAAGTTTGACTCAGAAAAAACAACCATTTTGTTGCGAAAAAATAGAATACCTTTGAATGTGAAGAAATTTAGATGAATATTCAAGTTATCGGAGGCTAATGTTCACTTATGATTTCTTGAAGAAAATAGTTTCACAATCTCAGAAGAAAGTGAATATAATGTTATTGCAAATTTCTTTTTGTTGAGTCACCAAGTTCCTTGCAATATATATGTTCTGGAAATCTATTTGTTTAAGGAGTTATTTAGAGACTTTTTTCACTTTGTCTTTATGTCATGGGTCAAGAAGCTACAACAAGATTTCTAAAATGCATTGTCTATATGCTTTATCATACATAGAAAAAGGATTGTGTATTTAAATTGGTTGATATCATTTCTAATGAATTATCTTTTCAGTTAACTAATCTATCCAAGACAAAAATGTTCTTCATGACACTGTATCTAATAATATCTTTGATTCCAAGTGATAGCTTTAGTGGTTTGTGATGGAATCCTAAATTCGATGTGAATCAAGAACCAATGCAATTATGGTATCCTGTACTATGGAAGAATGTCATTTCTTTAAACTTTTGTCTAATTCAAGATGTTTTTGTGATCCAAATAAACTACATGATAACTCGACAAGAACCTCATCGTATCTATGGACACACAGAAGCTTTCCTATTGGGAAAAGTTATGCATGGATAAATAGAAATTAATACGCTAATTTGAATATATGGGTTTCAAGGTAAGCCATTGTTATTACTGAAATTTGTTATAGAAAAGTATTTTGTTGCTAAAGTCTATAGGAAATATCTTGACTGAATAGATATATTTGAAAGCAAAAAGACAAAACAGTTCATTCATTTTCTGTTTACTAATGGATAAATCACAATAAAAAATATTTCCCATGTTACAGAGCTCACACAGACTTTGAACACTTTTAATTTAAGTAAAGTTGAAGAAATTAAATATTTTGATAAATAAGGTCTATTTCATGCACACTTGGAAAGAATTGGATACAAATTTTTTTTTGCATAAATTAGAGAATAAAGCGAACAATTTCAAGATGCATCAGAAAAAGAAAAAGAAAAACCGCTAATCATAAAAACTGAAGATATCATGGAAGTATTAAGTATCATTATTTCTAAAGATCAATTTGTATGTTGCATAAATGATACCCATGGAAATAAAGGGCTAATATTATATGTTGAACAAATCATCCATGAATTAGGAATTAATAATTGTGTAGAGAAATTTGTATATTGGATAAAAAATATTGATGTGAGTTCATCGTTAGGTGAAAACAAGACAAAAGATACTGCAAATACAAAAGTGATTTACGACAAGCTATCAGATAATGTGAAGCACAAAAAAGGTTGATCAAAATTTTATTTCAAAAGAAGTGTATATTGTTGAATCAACCAATTTCATAAGTCCTATGAGAACAATAAATGTTGAAGAAACTATAATTGAAGAAGTTGATAGTGTTATGCTACTTGATTGGATTAGTGTTTGTTTTAATAAAAATAAAGAAACAATAGCACACATTATTAATGAATATATTGTTTTTTATGATGGTTCTGTCACATTACGAAATGAAAAGTATGAAAATATTAGTAAAAAAATGAATATTGAGAAGGTAAATATTCACAACAATAACATTTTAGACCAAATAGAAATGCGAGTTGATTTTTATGGCTCTGCGATCACATCACTCATGGATCTGCATCAAGTTTTCGGTAATGTGTTTTCACAGTATCTTTGTCAACGTGAAGCAGAAAAATTAAACTTAAAAACAAGAATAAAGGACCTAGAAGATGTTATAGATTTGGGTCCTTTGTTGATGAATTCATTAGCAATATGAACAGTAGTTCTCGTAGCTACTATTCGTGGAACATCATATATATTTTCTAAATCTATCAGTTTTCTTAATTCAGTGAAAACATATATTATTAGAAATATATGGAACTGATTACAAATCATTGAACATGCATGGAAAACAGATTTTGATCTGAAGCACTAGGGACAAAGAGCTAAGTCATTTGTTGAGTGCATTGAACATGATCCCGAAGGAGATAGGTATCTCATGAACATTGAATTATTTTATTTCAACAAGAGACTTGATTTACTTTCTCATGTAGAGAAAAGAGAGCAGGAACTATAATGTTTTAGACCAAACAGAAATGCGAGTTGATTTTTCTGGTGCTGCAATCACATCGCTCATGGAGATGCATCAAGTTTTAGATAATGTGTTTTCA
Organism: Pinus albicaulis; assembly: GCA_034641835.2. Lineage (NCBI taxonomy): Eukaryota > Viridiplantae > Streptophyta > Pinopsida > Pinales > Pinaceae > Pinus > Pinus albicaulis. The sequence continues at coordinate 14,470 of JAXQQM020066438.1, forward strand.
CAGTATCTTTGTCAACGTGAAGCGGAAAAATTAAACTTAAAAACAAGAATAAAGGACCTATAAGATGTTATACATTTGGGTCCTTTTTTGATGAATTCATTAGCAATGTGGAACAAACAATTCCCGTAGCTACTATTCATGGAACATCATATATATTTCTAAATCTATCACGCATCTGAAAAACATATATTATTAGAATATATGGAAATGATTACAAATCATTTAACATGCATGGAAAATAGCTTTTGATTCAAGCACTTGGAAAGCACTTGGGACAAAGAGCTAAGTCATTTGTTGAGTGCATTGAACATGATCCCGAAGAGATACATATCTCATGAACATTGACTTATTTATTTCAAAGAAGAGACTTGATTTACTTTCTCATGCTGAGAAAAGAGAGCGGGAACTTCCAAATGGTAATTGAATAAAGGAACTCAAAGCTGCATGGTCTCAACGAATCAAAAGAATGGAAAACATTAATTATGAATATCAAAACATAGAGAATCGAAGGGAATATGCATATGTCAAAGTTGTACATATTGTGAAGAATCTGAATGACCCATGTATTACATGTGAATCTAGTTTAATTTCAAGACAAATGTTAATAGTTGAATTGGATAAACTAAAATAATCAAAGGCATCATAATTAGACGATATAGTTTATTTTAATACACAAGAAGACAGGGAATGACTAATTGACTTTGTTAATGTTAATGAACAAAACTATGTTTTGCATGCGAAATTTCAACGTGAGGTCACAAAAATTGCGAAAGATATATTTAGTCAAAGTGTCAAATTGAAAATTACAGTTGCTCCTATGAAACATTGTCTATAGGAAAAGTTAAAGAAATTGTGTCAAGAAGGCAACAACTCTTAAAAATAGTTAACAATTAAATAAGGACATATGCTTTTACATAATGTAAGTTCTCTTAAATATTGGAATGTCCGCTTTCTTGTTTAGTCGTGATAAAATATTTAGATTTTTATATATTTTATTATGAATTGAGTCAATATCTGGATGCAGTTTTTCTCTTTTCATTGCAATTTCCCTTTTCATTTAACCGTTTACGCGATTGCATAAAGGTTTTGATAAACTCTTTACAAATCGAATGTTATTTTTTGTATGCAAAATTTTCGAGGTAGTTTACATGTGCACATGGTTTTCCTCCTCCTCCTTCTTTTTCTCCCATATCTCTGTTTCAGAGTCACATTATCATCTATTATATGTATTTAATTAATTGTGGAGCAATTGTTGCTATTTTTCCAAAACGCAAGAGCACAAAGTTAAAGAGACAAAAGAATTGGAATCACAACTGTGAATATGCCAATGAATTGTGAATCAAAAAAATTATTGTTATCGACAGAATAACTATTGTGAGTAGCCATAGAGTATTATTGTTCTTCAAATTGTATACCTTATTGTTAAAAAATCAGTAACTATTTTTTATTGTCGGAAATTTTTTTCGCCTTTGATGTTTATTTGATTATAGTTATGGTACTCAAAATTTTAACGTGATTAGAATTTGAACTTGAATACATTGTTGCTACACGAATGATGTATTTTAGTTTGTTATAATACCAATAACAAAGACCATATTTTTTTACTTTAAATATTGTCATCATTAGGGGAATTTTGAGGTCTAAAATGGGCCTCCTAAGGAAATTATAAAATAATAGTGGAAAAAATCTAATAAGATTTGATGACATCATCAAATTTTAGAGGGAAAAATGAAAAAACTATTTTTTCAATTCATATTTTCAACTTATCTCCCAAAATTTTTACTCAAATTTCGAGCGGGAATACTCGTTGGATGCTGAATTTAATTCCCCATCCAAGGAGTACCCATGTTGCATACTTTCGATGGGTCCTACTACACGAAAAATGAGAAATACATAAAAAAACGTGATTACAATCACGTTTTTTATGTATTTCTCATTTTTCGTGTAGAAGAGTTCATCGAAAGTATGAAACATGGGTACTCCTTGGATGAGGAATTAAATTCCGCATCCAACGAGTACTCCCACTCGAAATTTGAGTAAAAATTTTGGGAGATAAGTTTAAAATACGAGTTGAAAAAGTAGTTTTATTATTTTATTATTTTTTAATATTTTTACTTTTTTACTCCAAAATGGTGAATCATCCATTATGGATGACATCATCATCTTGAATCCTATTGGTTGTTATAAAGTTTATTTTTGTTGTACATTTTTCTTATGAGGCCCATTTTAGACCTCAAAATTCCCCTAATGCTAGCTTTGACCAATATTTTCAATTTGTTCTATTCTCTTATCTATAAAATATATAAAATAAACATTGACAAATTGTTTTCACAAATAAAAATAATTAATATCTAATATTTGAAATCATTCTATATTCCGCATAATGAAATCTTTGCTTCTAACTCCCCCTGTCCCCACACGGTCCCGCCATCGTTTTTGCAAATAACTTGCAATCACTTTAATTATGTCATAATTGAATATATCATATATGAAATGACATTTAACTACTATCATTGCTAATGATATAAAATGAAATTTTCTACTATCGATTTTAATGATATTCATTAAGCATTGATTGTCATCAATCTTGCAATTTTGCTAGTACTTATGGTAGATACGTTCCATACGCTTTAGAAATTGATATCAGGATAATTCAACACATTCACTCTGTAAAATTATTTTTCTATTTTCCAATTCTAGCTTAGATAATTGCACATTTAGAGATTGTATTTGTATTATTCAATATTAAAGGAAATTAGTTCATTAGATAAATAATAAAAATTTCATTTTGTAAGGTTTCTTTTGACAAAGAAAAAATGCACTTCCAATTGTAGAATTATAGATTATCATATCCTCTTATTTGCAAATTTCTTGATGTCCTTGAATATAAATGCAATGAGAATAATAGTTGCAACTTGTAGTCCTAAATAATAATAATTACATTTTGTAAAGGTTACAATGACAACTTTACAGGAAGAAGTTATTGAATAAAAAATCATGAGTATCAAAATCGAATTGCATGCCAAGCAATTATTAACATTGTAACTGAGGCATGCAAAACTATTTATGTTAATGCACATTCATTTTTTATTTTCCTCTCATGATTTTTCCGGAGAACTAGTTCCGCACAACGACTCCCACACAAATTTCTTCACATAGCTATTTTCGTAGTTGTAAAATAAATTCATAAATAATAATAATAATAATAATAATATTAAAACATACAATAATAATAACGACGGAAATAAAAAATAACAAATGAACATGGGAAGAATTGCAAAACAAATCCATAACCGGAAAAAAAATCTCGAGCTTTCATTGTACTAACCGAGCTGCATTTCATACAGTCTACTAATAATAAAACAACCACTAGTTTTGTATACGTACAAGTACATCCTGTTAAATTTTTCTAGTAGGCTAATACAAAATAGCACTACGCAACTAACTACTAAAAAAAAACAACAAGAACAACAACCTCACCATCCATATCCATATTTCATTCTCATTACAATCACATCATACCACTCAATTAACAAATATTCTGGGCCTAATCTCTAATTCGTTAACTATAATTTATCCACATTTTCTTTGTCTATCATTAATTTATCTCACTAATTACATATATATACAAGCTATTCATTAGTACACCAACAATACCCGTAGTAACTACAACTACAATGGACGCACCAACACTAGCACCAAGAGCACACCTAGCCAATCCTCATAGATTTTTCTCTAATCCACAACAACTGAATCGAATGATAAATACCAATATATTAAAATCAATATGTACTTGAATTCACTAAATATATATCGAAAAGGATATTTTATAATATCGATAGATACAACCTTATGGATATCTTTGCAACTAGCTATGGTAACGTCATTACATGTGGATTTACTAAATGGATATTAATAGTAGTACTTTCTTTTAATTAATTTTTTCATGTTAGGTGTGAATACAAAGTTTATTTATCTAGAACGTAGAGAATTATTTCATAATTTTGTATGTTATCTGTTATTATTATGATGGTTACGAGATACAATATGTCATAAACATGAATATTAATTTGGCTAAAACCTTCTACAATACGCAACACTAAAATTGATAAATTAGATTTGATATTCTATATCGTTTTGATCTTTCTACAATTAATTTTTGTATTCAACTAGCAGTTCCGTAGGTGTTCAGAAAAAAAATATAGAGTGCATAACGCTATCTTTGAAACTGGTAGTGATAACATCATTGTGTGTGGATTTAATGAATGAAAATAATAGTCCTAATTTATTTTAATTATTTTTTGCATGCTAGGTGTGAATACCAAGTTTCTTTACCAGGAACTTAGAAAAATATTTCAACAGTTTGTATGTTATATGTTATTGTTATGATGGATATGAGACACAATATGTCTTAAACATGAATATTAATTTGGCTAAAACCCACTACAATATGAAACACTAAAATTGATAAATGAGATTTGATGTTGTATATGTTTTTTTATCTTTCTACAATTACTTTTTGCATCCAAATAGAAGTTTCATAGTTATTTAGACAAAAGATACAGAGTGCAAAGTAATTAATGCAAGAAAATACACTGTTAGCCCCTGTGTGAAGCTTTTACAGTGTAGAGTGACGTCGAAGTTCTGATGTATGTGAATGTGAAAGTTTATGTTCCTTGTTCTAGACATCATCCTTCCACACATATTTGAAACGCCATTATTTTGCACATATTTGAAACCATTATGGTGTTGTTTCAAAGAAAAAAAAAATATTTTTGATGCAACTATAATAATTATTATTTAGTAACACTGAATGTAATGACTATCATATGCAGTAGAAGCTATGTGAAGGTGTTTTTATTCTTTTGAGACTATTGAATGGTGTAGGTTCTATTTAGAATAATCATGTTCAGAGGAAAAATGCATGTTCACATTTATTTGAATATGTTCGCCGAGCAACATTATTGAATATGGAAGTAGCTATCTAGAAATGGTTGTGCATATCTAGCAAGAAATACATTTTCGATGCCGTTTTGACTATTTCGAAAGCTTTTTATAGTATTTATCCACATAAAAAATATACTAACTGTTGTGTGAATGAATTTATATACCAATGTTTAGCTACATGCTTTAGTGTCAATAAAATAATTAATTAAGGGAATTTATTACTAGATTAAATGTAAAAAAAATTGCATTTTTCTGACTAATCAATTTTGCCTTGTGCCTGTACACGATATTCATGTACCGTTGTATTGAATACATGTACAATAATGAACATGGTCACAATGAACTTGTATTTATTTTATTTCATATATTCATGCTATTTAAAGTAATAATCATTACCAAAAATTGTTACCGAAGTAAGGCAAAAGTAACCATTACCAAAGTAAGAAAGAAAATAATTTTCGAATTTCAAAATTTATTTCACCATCTACCACTAACGTTTTCTTTGAAATTTTCAATTGCTATTTACTAAAAGTGTTAAATGTGTTAATAAATTAGATCTGAATCTAGTAATAGCTACGGAAAAATGGAAGTGAAGACTATTGGCATCGCACTATTAATCATGAATAATGGCTTTAGTAAATGAAAATCCTTGTCAGAAGGTGATAAATTTGCTCGAAAGATTGTGTAAATTTTGGCATGATTTTTTGACAAAATCCTACACAAATTAAATTTCAGAGAAAATTTGTGACCTCGGTAGGCAATTAGCTTTGTCAATATCAAAATAAAACAAATCGTCAACGATATACCAGTGGGAGCCAGCTCAGTAACTATATCAATTTTTTATAGAAATAATGAAACACATCTACACATGATATTCATTTACAACTGTTAACAATTATTTTTGGCAGTTTTAAAGATAATTGTCATAATTTTCATGAGATTTTTTTTTTCTTGCATATATGCATCTATCCATTTCGAAAATGTTATGAAACCAACTCCAAAAATAGAAGAAAAGAGAGATCAACGACTTATAAATCATCCACTTCGAGGGGGGAAACTCTTTTACATTACATAAATGAACAATTATTGGAGGATACAGATGACAAAACCTCCTTTCTATATATAGGAGTCCATGGGGTCACAATATAATCATAGCCGACCTAACAATAATAATGTGAGGGAAAAATAATAACAATATGGGTACTACAGGGGTACAACAATAACAATAAGGGGGCTACACTAACAATAATAAGGGACTACACTAGTAATATAGGGCCCTAACATGCCCCTCTCCTTCAAAAAAGTGTTGTCCTCAACACTTGAGTAGTTATGGATGTTTCTGTATAAAATTCTCATCCTCCCATGTGGAATATTCAGTAGGTAATTTCTTCCACTTGATGAGATACTCTAAAATTGATCGATTTCGTAGCTATCGAGTTCTTGTTTTCGTGACTGCTTCAGGTTCCAATATGATTTTTCCTTCCTCATCAAGTTATGGAAATATTGTTTGAACCATAATTTTGTCACCTATAACCTTCTTTAAGCATGAAACATGGAAAACTGGGTGCACTCAGGAAGATGTAGGAAGCTCAAATTTGTATGCCATAGTACCAATCTTTTGCAACACCTTGTAAAGACCATAGTACTTTGGAAATAATTTTTTATACTTCTTAGCTTGCTTGAGGGACATTGTTTTTTATTCAGAGCTAAAATTTGTTGGGTGTGGAGCCTGATGTTTCATCTTGATTTAGAGATTCTTGTTTTAGTCAGATGTACACCCCAAGAAAACTGTACACCCCTGCAGAGGGGGGTTGTGGGGGGAGGCTAAACCCCCGGCTAGGGGGTCTAGGGGCTAGTGGTCCCTCGGCGGGGGTTTCGGGGTCAAAACCCCCAAAGCTAAAAACAAATGTAAAATTTCCTTGTAAAAGTATAGTAATTTCTAGTCAATCTGGATCTTTCATTAGGTGGATGATCTAACGGTAGAAGTTATGTTTAGTTTAGGGTATTTTTCCTTAGAAGGAAACCCCTCACTTTGTATGAGAGTATTTTATTTCGGCTTTGTATTTTCTGAGTATTCTGAGAGCGAGAAATAGATAGGGGAGACTGTGAGAGAGAACAGAGGATATTACAGTGGATCCGTCGTAGGTTGTGTCTCTTCATTTTGCTAGATAATAGAAAGGAAGGACTGTTGTTCGAGGTGGATGTGGACGTAGCCCAAACTGGGTGAGCCACGTATATCTGTGTCTCTCTGGTTTTATGTGTTTTTTGTGTGCTTGTATTTTACGCATATTTTATGTGTTGCATTGCTCCATAATATTTAATTTTCTAACAACTAGTATCAGAGCCGAAGGTATATTTGGCTGATAAACTCGCAGGAAAGAAGGGTTCCTGGTTCGAGTGGGAGCAATGGCGGACGATGGTAAGTTTAGGGTCGAGAAATTTAATGTCCAAAACTTCTCGATCTGGAAGATGCAGATGGAATATTATCTGTATCAAAAAGATCTATACCTACCATTGAGCGGAAAAACAAAGAATCCGGTGGCCATGACAAACGCGGAATGGAACATTCTCGATAGAAAGGCACTCAGAATAGTACGGTTGTGTCTTGTGGCGTCAGTCGCCTTCAATATTTCGAAAGAAACAACAACAGAGGGTTTGATGCAGACGTTGGCAAAACTATATGAAAAACCCTCGGCCTCAAACAAGGTATTTCTTATGAAACGACTATTTAATATGAAGATGTCGGAAGGTGGATCTGTTGCAGACCATTTAAATGATTTTAATACAGTTACCAGTCAGTTAAGTTCTATAGGGGTAAACTTTGATGATGAAGCTAGAGCTATGTTACTCTTGTGCTCATTTCCAGAGAGTTGGAATGGTTTAGTAATGGCCATTAGTAACTCTTTCTCTGGATCTAGTACTTTAAAGCTTGATGATGTTGTCGGTGCTATCCTTAGCGAGGAAATGCGACGGAAAAAATCCGGTGAGACATCGGGTAATGCTTTGAGTGCAGAGTCTAGGGGAAGAAGAATGGAAAGAGGAAAGAGCTCGGGATATCGCAGTAAATCAAGGAAAGGCAGATCCAAGTCCAGATTGGGGATAGTGTGCTGGAAATGCGGAAAGAAAGGACACCTAAAGAAAGACTGTAGATCTCGGAAGGGAAAAGAAGGAGATGCACAACAAGAAAATAATCATGAAGCAAATGTGACAGGTGATGTGTTACAAGATGCTTTGATTCTTTCTTTCGAAAATGTTACTGATTCTTGGGTTGTAGATTCAGGGGCTTCATTCCATGCCACACATGATAAGAAATATTTTCATGACTATGTTCAAGGAGATTTTGGACAAGTTCGTTTGGGTGATGATAAACCCTGTAAAATTATTGGAATGGGTAAAGTTCTTGTAAAACAACATAATGGAAACCAATGGCTACTAAAGGAGGTAAGGCATGTTCCAGATCTGAAGAAAAATCTGATTTCAACAGGGCAGTTAGGCGGTGAAGGTTGTGTGACAACTTTCACAGATAAAACTTGGAAGGTCACCAAAGGAGCCCTGGTAATAGCAAAAGGTGAAAAGGTTTGTACATTGTATTTATGCAATGGTATTTCTAACTCGGTTAATGCTTTAACTTCCAAAGGAGCAGATGCAGCATTATGGCACCATAGGCTCGGACACATGAGTGAGAAGGGAATGAAGATTCTTCACTCAAGAAATTTGTTGCCAGGTTTGAAGAATGTTGATTTGGATTTCTGTGAGAATTGCATTTATGGAAAACAAAAGAGAGTCATATTTCTCAGAGTTGGGAAAGAAAAGAAGAGCGAAAATTTGGAGCTTGTGCATACAGATGTATGGGGACCTGCTCAGGTATCATCTCTCGGTGGCTCTCGTTATTATGTTACTTTTATTGATGATGCAACTAGAAAAACATGGATTTATTGTATTCAGAATAAATCTGATGTATTTTATACTTTCAAGAAATGGAAAGCTTTGGTTGAGATTGAGACAGGAAAGAAGTTGAAGTGTCTCAGATCAGACAATGGAGGTGAATATTGCAGCAAAGAGTTTGATAGGTACTGTTTAGAGCATGGAATTCGTAGAGAGAAGACAGTTCCAAGAACACCACAAGAAAATGGTGTGTCAAAAAGGATGAATAGAACAATCATGGAGTGTGCAAGGTGCATGAGATTGCATGCAGGATTGCCTTTACAATTTTGGGAAGGTACAAAGCTAGACTTGTGGTGAAGGGGTTTGAACAGAAGAAAGGTATTGATTTTGATGAAATATTTTCTCCTGTTGTTAAGATGACTTCAATCAAAACTATCTTAAGTCTTGTAGCAGCGGAAGATTTACATCTTGAACAGTTAGATGTAAAGACAACATTTCTCCATGGAGATTTGGAGGAAGAGATATACATGCAGCAACCAGAAGGATATGAGGTAAAAGGGAGAGAAAAATTGGTGTGCAGGTTAAAGAAGAGCTTGTATGGCTTAAAACAGGCTCCAAGGTAGTGGTATGTAAAATTTGACAAGTTTATGTCTGAACAAGGTTATACTAGATGTCACTCTGATCATTGTGTTTATCTAAAAAGGCAAAATGATGGCAGCTATATTATATTGTTATTGTATGTAGATGACATGCTTGTTTCAGGGTCTAACATGCAAGAAATAAATGTGCTCAAAAGAAAATTGGCAAATTCATTTGCAATGAAGGATTTGGGAGCTGCAAAACAAATCCTTGGTATGAGGATAACTAGAGACAGGAAAAATCGCAAATTAACATTGTCTCAGAATGAGTACATATAAAAGGTGTTGAAAAGATTTAATATGCAGAATGCAAAACCAGTTAGTACACCTTTTTCTAGCCATTTCAAACTCAGTAAGGAGATGTGCCCCAAGACCCAAGAAGAAATGGACTATATGTCTAAAGTTCCATATGCATCAGCAGTTGGAAGCTTAATGTATGCAATGGTCTGCACAAGGCCTAATATTGCACATGCAGTGGGAGTTGTAAGCAGGTACATGAACAATCCAGGAAAAGAACATTGAATGGCAGTAAAATGGATTCTCAGATATTTGAGAGGTACCACAAATCAAGCATTATGCTTTGGTGGTTCAAACATTTCTCTACAGGGATATGTTGATGCAGATATGGCAGGTGATAGAGATAATAGGAGGAGCACTACAAGATATGTATTTACTGTAGGTGGAACAACTGTCAGTTGGGTTTCAAAAATCCAAAGTGTTGTTGCACTTTCAACAACAGAAGCAGAGTATGTTGCTGCTACAGAGGCTAGTAAAGAAATAATTTGGTTACAAAGGTTTATGGATGAATTGGGTAAGAATCATGATATGGGCACGTTATACAGTGATAGCCAAAGTGCCATTCATCTTGCAAAGAACTCAACATTTCATTCCAGGACTAAACACATACATCTCAAGTACCATTTCATATGGTCATTATTGGAAGATGGAGAGTTGAAGCTGGAAAAGATACACACTAGCCAGAATCCTGCAGATATGCTAACAAAAGTTGTAACCAGGGAGAAACTGAGAACATGCTCAGTTTCAATTGGTCTTCAAAGATGACGATGAAGATGAGAAATAGCCAGGTCCAAAGAGGAGTCATTGTCCAAGAAATGAAGTAGCGGTGGAGTTGCTACAATCAGTCTCCAAGTGGGAGATTGTTGGGTGTGGAGCCTAATTTTCATCCTAATTCAGAGATCCTTGTTTCAGCCGGATGTATACCCCAGGAAAACTGTACACCCCTATAGTGGGGGGGACTTTTCCTCCCCGTGTTCATGGGGCTGACCCTCGACCGGGGGTCCGTCAGCGTCCTCATTGGGGGTTTTCGGCGGCCACGAAGCTAAAAACAGATGTAAAATTGCCTTGTAAAAGTATAGTAATTTCTATTCTATCTGGGCCTTTCATTAGGCGGATGATCTGGAGGTAGAAGTCATGTTTAGTTTAGAATTTTTTGCCCTAGATGGAAACCCCTCACTTTGTATGAGGGTATTGTATTACGGCTATGTATTGTATGTGTATTCTCAGAGCAAGAAACAGATATGGAGACTGTGAGAGAGTACAGAGGATATTACAGTGGATCTGTTGTAGGTTGTGTCTCTTCATTTTGCTGGATAAGAGAAAGGAAGGACTGGCTATTCGGGGTGGACGTAGCCCAAACAGGGTGAACCACGTATATCTGTGTCTCTCTGGTTTTATGTGTTTTGTGTGCTTGTGTTTTCCGCATATTTTATGTGTTGCATTGCTCGTAATATATAATTTTATAACAAAAAATACTCAAATTACCACATCAAAACTTCTCTCGCTGCGATGTTGATCTGCCTGTTGTTTCATTCGATTTTGTGCCAAATTTAGGTTATCCTTTAAGAGTTGGAGAACTTCTTGTTGATGCTCGATGTGATCTTCCACTGCTTGAACCTTAGAATTTTCTCTTAAAGATGATGTGATGGATGGTGGATGATATCCATAAAATGCCATAAATGGGGTCATTTTTGCTGCAGTATGGAAGGAAGTGTTATACCACCATTCAGCTAGAGGTAACCACTTGACCCATTGTGTTTGTTTATCAGATACAAAACAACGAAGATATCCTTCCAAACATTTATTTACTATCTCAGTTTGACCATTGGATTGAGGATGATAAGATGAGCTATGAGCTAATTGAGTACCCAAACAAGAAAATAACTCCGTCCAAAAATTTCCAGTAAAAATGGGATCTCTGTCGCTCACAATAACCCTTGGGCTTCCATGTAGCTTTTGAATTCTATCCATAAATGTAGTAGCAACTGTACTTGCTTTAAATCGATGAGATAATGCACAAAAGTGTGCATACTTGGTAAGTCTATCAACTACCACCATGATGACACTCTTTCCTTCGGACTTAGGTAAACCTGTGATAAAATCCATTGAAATCTCCTCCCAACGTTGACTTGGAATGGATAAATTTTGTAGAAGTCCCGAGGTCTTAATTGTCTCAACTTTATTCTGCTAGCAAACCAAACATTCCACCACAAACTTTTGAATATCAGATTTAAGGCCATCCCAAAATTATTTCTTCACCCTGTGGTAAGTTTTAAAAAATCATAGTCTTCCCAAGGTATAAATAAATTCAAACCTAATTTGTTTTAGTTGGGAACTCTTACAAAGATATAAGCAATTTTTGTACCATAAGGAATCATTTTTCCAACTAAATGTATCAGATGTACTAGGATCTTGCTGCAACTTTTGAATGAGTGTCCACACTTCTTCGTCCTTCTTCCATTCATCCCTTGCTTTAGTTATCCAATCTGGTTGGATAATAGAAATGGCACAAAGCAATGCTTCCACCTCTTCATTCTTTCTTGAGAGTGCATCTGCAACAACATTTAGCTTCCCTTTTTTGTAGATTATTTCAAAGTCATAACCCAACATCTTTGTGACCCATTTTTGCTGCTCTTCTAAAGATAATCTTTGTTCCAAAAAGTTTTTAAGACTATCATGATCAGTTTTTACCTTGAAGTGTCTTCCCATTAGGTAAGTTCGCCATTTCTTTAGTGCATGCAGTATTGCTAACATTTCCTTCTCATAAATAGGTTTCTGTAAATACTCTCCTTTGATTGGATGACTTTCAAAAGCAATGGGTCTTCCTTCCTGCATTAAAACTGCACCAATTCCATTTCCTGAGGCATCACATTCCACAATAAAGGTTTTTGTGAAGTCTGGCGTAGCTAAGACTGGTGCTAGGCACATTGCCTCTTTAAAATGTTCAAAGGCCTTAGTTGCTTCAGGAGTCCATGAAAATGCATCTTTCTTCAATAATGTTGTTAGAGGTGCTGCTATTCTCCCATAATTCTTAACAAACTTGCGATAATACCCTGTTAACCTGAGAAATCCTTGCAACTGCTTTATGGTTGTGGGGACTTTCCATTCCTAAATGGCTTTAATTTTGTTAGGGTCTACTTTAACACCCTCGTGAGATACAATATGACCCAGATATTCCACCTCTTGTACTCCAAAGAAACATTTGGATGTTTTTGCATATAATTGTTTCTCCTGCAATAGTTTGAGCACCCTGTCAACATGTTCAACATGATCCTTCCAAGACCTGCTGTAGATTAGTATATAATCAAAAAATACTAGCACAAATTTTCTAAGGAAGGGTTTGAAAATGGAATTCATCAACCCTTGAAATGTAGAAGGTGCATTGGTAAGGCCACAAGGCATGACCAAAAATTCATAATGACCCTCATGAGTTTGAAATGCTGTTTTTGGAATATCTTCAGTCTTCATTCTAATTTGATGATATCCTGAACGAAGATCCAACTTGGTAAAATAAATTGCTCCATGCAATTCATCCAATAATTCATCAATCACAGGAATGGGAAATTTATCTTTAATGGTGAGCTTATTGAGCTCCCTATAATCTGGACACATGCGCCATGATCCATCCTTCTTGTGTACCAATACTACAGGAGAAGAGAAAGAACTTTGACTAGGTTGAATTATATCAGCCTCTAACATTTCTACAATCATACGTTCAATTTCGCTCTTTTGGACATAAGGATATCTATAAGGCCTGATGTTTGGAGGAACACTTCCTGGAATCAAATGAATAGCATGATCATGATCACGAATAGGTGGGAGTCCCTTGGGAGTTTCAAACACCTTGGAATGATTGTCCAAGACTTGTTGGAGATCTGCAGAAATAGATGATTTTGATGTTGGAACTTCTAGTGAGCATAATTGTGCAATGACGCCTCGCTGTTCTTTCTTTAGAAGCTTTGTCATGACATTAGAGCTTATTATCCTTCCTGGCTTCCCCGCAATACCCCGTAATTCGACTTCCTTTCCATCTGAAAAAAATTTCAAGAAAAGTTCTTGAAAATTAAAAGCTACCGTCCCCAAAGATTGTAACCATTGTACTCCTAGTACGACATCAGCACCTCCCATAGGAATGGAAAGCATTGGACTAGTCAACACATATTCCCCCATGGTTAGCTTGATGTTATTGCATTTTCCAGAGCAATTTATAGTTCCTCCATTTGCCACCATCACTTGACATTCTGGTGCTGGGTATAGGAAACAATTTAATTCCTTGGCTACCTTACAATGAATAAAATTATGGGTGCTACCTGAATCAATCAACACTATTACCTTTTTCTTCTTGATATGTCCTTATATCTTGAGAGTTTGGGTTATTGATGCTAGTACTATTTTCGAAGTTATAGTCGAGATCCATTTATTGTATTCTCAAAGTTGGTTGCCTATTCGTATATCCTCTTATTTTGAAGTTTCTTACTCCTTTTCTTCCTCCTCTTCACAATCTATGTAAAATAATTTCTTCTTAGCACACTTATGACCTTTAGTGTATTTTCTATCACAAATATATCAAAGCCCTTTTGCTATTTTTTCTTCCAATTTTTGTGGTGTCAAACTTGTAGGTTGTGGAAGTCTAGGAGTAGAAACACTTCCATATAGTTTAATAGTGGTGGCATCTCGTCACATAATTTTCTTGTGCTAGATACCATTTCCAGGTGTGTTGAGTTCTACAAAGGTGAACTCATGTGGAATCTTCATGCTCTTTAGAGTCCCTATGAAGACATCAAAGGATTAATGAGTGTTGAATTGTTTTATGGTGATATAGAACTAAATATTTATATCTATGCTTCAATATTATGGATGCTTTAAGTGATTCATAAAACTTATCTGATTTTTTAAATAAAATACACACTTTTTCTTTTCTTTTTTAGGACCTCAATATAAATGATTTATCTATAATTTTGAATCCATGAGGATTTTATCTTTATGGAAAGTTGGCCTCACGAATTCATCTTTCCAATGCCACAGATCAGACCTGATTTGGATTCTTCAAGACAAAGTTATGCCCCATCTTCCACATTGACCTAATTATGGACTAGTTCAGTACAGCGAAATTGTACGACATGCCACATGTCATTATTTCCTTCTTCGACTCTAAAATTGATACAAAGGAAACTACACTCCATGTGATTTTGGCCACTTTTTACAGAATTCCAATCTGATACTCAGAAAGAGAGAGAGTTATGAATATTTTACCAAGGTCACCTCTTTGAGATGAAATTCGGGAGCCTGCACAAACCCTAACTTCCAAAGATAGTATCTCTAAAAATATTGTGAACCAAGATCTAAAATTTTTCCACGAAGTTCCTCCGAATTTAGGCGCAATTAGTTTTATTTAGCTTCTAAACCTTCGTAGAAAAAAATTTATATAAAAAATTCCATGATGACCTCTTTGAAGTAGCAAAACCCTAGAATCCAAAGCTCTTATACCAAATTTTGTGAAACTAGCTCCCAAAATAGAAGAAAATAGAGATCAATGCCTCAGAAATCAACCATTTTGAGGGGGAAACCTCCTTTACATTACATAAATGAACAATTTTTGGATGATACAAATGAAAAAACCTCCTTTCTATATATAGAAGTCCAGGGGGTCACAATATAATCCTAGCCGACCTAACAATAATAGTGTAAGGGCACAATAATAACAATATGGGGACTAAAAGGGTACAAAAATAGCAATAAGGAGGCTACACTAACTATAGTAAGGGACTACACTAATAATATAGGTCCCTAACAGAAAAATTGTACGATTGACAAGAAATAATTGACAAATCTCGGGAAATTTAAGCGGGAAAATGCACCGGAAAACCTTTCAGAATGTATTATTATAGGTACACAATGGTTTTGTATTGTATCGTAATTTTTTGTTTGTATGCCACGTATTTCAATGATATTAAATCAACAGGGAAATATGCAATTTTTGGAGAAAATGGTTTTGCAATATCAATACTTATTTTTATTACTTCCCATAAACGTTGGTTTTGATATTTTGAAATATTATTTATTAAGAGTGTCGTATCTGGTAGTTTGCACATGAAAAATAGTAACAGTTGGCAGTTTCCATTGCAACAGAAAATTACAAATTATGCGACATTGAAGATGAATATAAGTAGCAATTAAACGAACCAAGCTATTTGCAATTATACAACCAACAATTTCTCTAGCGAATACTTTCCTAGTCTCACTTCTCAACGGTGTTCAACAATCCATTTTCTCAATTCCTCAGGTTCTTTTGAAATTCTATATACAACATATTTCGTTTTGTGCAAAAGTGTTTACAGGTTTTTCTTTTCTCATTACGCATTTTATAAACACGGGAACTCCACCAATTGTTTAGAAATTGTTTAGTGGTTTTCATTTTCTCATTGCATCTTATCAATTCACTATTGATTTATCTTTTTCCTCTGGTATGTGCATTTGATTTTCCCTGATAACTTAAATTGCATGTGAAGAAAGAACCAGTGTAATTTTTGCATCTCATTATCTGCAAGAAAATATGTTTACACAACACATAATTTATTGAATTGATAGGAAATCAAGTATCAAATTATATCGACAATGGACAGCCAAATAATCACTAAGGAAAAATAGAAACAAAAATCACTAAATCCTACACAACAATCTTCACCTTCTACACATTTTATTGGCGCAGTTTCATCCATGGCTTAAGAAAAAAGAAAAAATCATGTTTCTAGAAAACTGGTTATTGGTCAGTCAACAATTTGTCGAGATGAGAAAGATAATTTTCGCAAACTCTTTCAATACCAAACACATATAGTTCAAATAGCCAACTTCAAAAGTGTCGTCAATAGTGAAATCATTGAAGACGCTATAGACATAGAAAGTGATGGAAATGAACAACCTAAATGGGTTGTTACTCATTTAGCATAAAATCATAAAATAATGGAGCAAATTGCAGAAGAGGACATTATTTTTTATGAACATCCTATCACATTAAAAAATGTCAAGTATGATAAGACCAACAAAAAATTGAGAGTTGAAAAGCTAAAGCTTGAAAATGAAAATAATATTGATCAAGAACATGTGGATATTGATATATCTAGCATTGATACGATGGGGCTCATGGTATTGCAACAATCTACTAGTGATGCAATTACTCAAAGTGTTACCAACATCCTTGTAGAAAATTATATGTTGAAAAGGAAATTAAAAGAAATACAAGGCATTGCAAATACATCTCCTATTTTAATGACTCCATTGATAGTACGACCACCTTCATCGTCAAGTCCTATGGTTGTAACATCGAAAAAATTCAACAAGTTTTTGAGCTTGCTTAATGCAGTGAAGACATATATCCTTGAGAACATATGTTAAAGATTAGAAATTATTGAAGACACCTTGCAAGTTGTTTCTGATTTAACACGTTTGAAAGAGAAAATAACAAAATTTATGGACCTGGTAAATAGTAATCTTAAAGAATACAAGCAATTCGTTGAAAATTAATCAAATACTTTTAAGTGTAGGCTACAGTATTCTCTTATTTCGAAAAGCAAAATCAACGGTTACCTAATGTTGAACGAGTGAATCAAATGGAAGTTGGATGGGAGAAAAGAGTCACTACACTTGAGAATATCAAGTCTTCTTATAGTGAACTATCCAAAAGGAGAGATGATGCCTATTTCAGGGAAATGGGCATTATAAAAGGCTTAGATGGTCAAGGCATGTTGCAAGATTCTAGGTTAATTTCAAAGGACAGGTTACAAATTCAATTGCAAGAGAAAAAATAGAAAATGGGAGCATATTTTGACAGCATCATTGATTTTACTGTAGAATATATTTACACATGGCTAATTATTTTTGCCAAGATCAATAAGAAAAACGTTAGGCCAGTTGTTGACGTGCATGAAGAAACTAGAGAATTTGAAGAAAAAAAATTCACCAAAAACATGAAAATGGAAGTCACAGTTGCCCCTGACGAGGAATATATTAAAAGAACGGTCAACATGTTATTTCAATGATTCAAGGATGCGTAACACATCTTACAGATTGTTATTTTCTATCTGTAGATATCGTTCAAGGAAGCAGAACACCAATTTCCACAACAACAAATCCATTTAGTTTACAGTTTTCTTTGGAAAAATATGATTCTATTTAGCAATTTTTTCTTTGAAGAACATGTTTTGAATATTCTCTCATATAAATTTGATTTATGGCCATGCTCATTGACATTTTAATCTGACAAAGTGTTTTCTATAAATTTCCCAAAATATGCTTTCAAATTTTCTTTAACGTTTACTGTTGTGTTGTTGCTTTAAATGAAATTGAACATTTGGCAACAATTTGGAATTCTAGACATATCCCTTAATAATGGAATACCACAACAAAAATTTTCATTGAGCATAACAACTTGCTTCCGCATACTCAAATCTTTACATAAGGAATATCGTACTTAAAAAACTATAAATCCAAAAATCATAGATATAAATTAAATTACATGAATTTTGATCTTGTTGAGAAAATATGCTTTTAATGGTTGTCTTGAATCTAAATATGTTGTGAACTAGTTTCTATTTGCAAATTTAAATACATGAACTAGGGAGTCTTTGTTGTGAATTTATTATGTTTCTGGATAGCTCTCTCCGCATAACTAGTCGTTTTCTCACATATACGTTATTAATATAAATTTCTCCGCATAGCTAGTCTTTTTATCAGATATACGTTATTAAATCCTTACAGATAGTTGTTTTATTGTATGTATGTTATTCGAGAGTGTTTTTTTATTATGAAAAAATTGAGTTTACCAATCTAAAATGTTACCAATAATATTAGCAATAAAAAAATTTAGTGTGAAGTGTGGAGTTTCACAACAACAAAAAAAAATTCTACACACATTGACTTCTTCTGTACAAACAAATCTTGTGTTCAATGAAATGTGGTTTTGTACATAACGTTTTATGCATTCTGCATAAATTTTACTCAGTTGACTACTAATATGAATTATCTATAACTAAAGTAGTAGCAATAATACTAGCAATAAATGTTTTCCGTGCAAATTTTGTGTGGTCAACCCTAATGTCGTCAGTTCTATGTAAATGAATTATGGTCTGTGTCAAATTTATGAAAATAATTTGTATTATTATAATGTTTATAAATTGTGCTTGACCTTTGGAAAATGGATGCTGAAATTTAACAAAGGGATGAAGAGGTAGACGGTGGAACCAACCTCAGCACCAGAACCTCAAGGTTTCCCCAAGGTGAAGAGAATGAAATAAATCTTGCAAAGAAAGCAAATATTTGAAAAAAGAGGACTCGAACTCGGAACAACAATTGGATCAAAACTGCAAGCAATGTCATAGTGGTCTACACGAAGAAATGATGTTTGGTTGTGATCAGTAAAACAAGGGATGACCTATGTACTGTGAGTAGCTCTTAGTTCTCTCTAGAATACTACAAAACATAAAATTTCCACACATAGCCACATGGTCATTAATTAAAAAATATTAATTAAATGCAATTATGTTGGAAACCATTATCTCAATTTTTTTCACCTCGTCATTTATATCAATGTTCTACAAGTTATCCTCATTCGTTAGTGTTTGTATTGCAGTAGGTAGAGCCATTTATTGCCATTTAGCGTTATATAAAGCTATATGCATTACTTATCGCTAAAATATTAGAAAAAATACCATATAAGTCTAACAATTGTCTCGGTCTTATTGCAAACAACAAATATGAAATGTTTAATACTACAATATTAGCAATAAAAACATTTAGTGAGAATTGCAACGTTTCACACATTGAAAGGTTCCTCCATACAATGCGCTTCCGCACAAATTTCTTATTCAAAACATATTCAAAGATACAAACATAAGCATAAAGATATAACATGTGCAGAGGAAGCTTTGCAAACATCGTTGTGTGGAGAAATCAAATCGAAACATGCATATGCTGACACATAAATGTGGGAAAAATATGCACTCACAACCACACCCACATTCAATATTAATGTGTTTTTGTACATAATCACTTAAATATAAGTATTTGTAACTAAAATATGAGCAATAATATTATAAGTTGGTACAAAGTGCATATATTCATCCGGACAAGAGCTTGAAGAAATAGATATTCAAAATATTTGAAATATTTAACTTCGTATATGCCAATGGTTTACTAAAATAGCTACTTGCTCTGGTATAGTCTACCCATGCGATGAGACAAAAGTGTGGGCGAAATGAAAGCCCCACTTAAATGACTGTAGAGACAAACAAATACACATTATTTATCATACATTGAAAGCTTCATTGCACAATGAACATTTGTCGCACTTCCACACAAATTAAAATATTATTAATAAGATGGGGGGGAGGCAGTGGAAGGCTACACAAGTCGTTGTGCAGAGATAATTTTACAAATTTCTAGATCGTATATCGTATGAATGTTTACGGAGAACGGAGTATGTGTAAGAATGAGGAATATTATCAGGTTTCGTTGTGCGGAGATTTTACTGTGCAGATTACAAAGTTTGTGTGAAAGACCAGTTATGTAGGTCTTTTTATTTTAAAGCTATGTATATTTTCAGAATGATTAATATTGTTAGTTTCTATTGTGCAGAGTGGTGCATAGGGTATTGTTCCAATGTTATGATTTTCCTAGGGCATGCAAACTTGATCTGCCTTATCAGATATAATCAATTAAATAATAATCTAAGCATAGACAACGTTATTGAGAAAATATGCCTTATTTATTACTAAATAAAATATTAACAATAAAAATCCTTTTGTGCTAAGTGAGACGATCCACACATTGAAATATTCTTCCACACAATACAACTTATCCACACATCTGCACATATGGCTAATTATTTACAATTAAAATATTATCAATAATATAAGCATAAAGTATTAATTTTTAATACTAAACTGTTGGAAATGGAAGCCTTTAATGTGAACGTAGACCAAAAATATTTATGAAACAAAAACAACCGTACATTGAAATCTTGAAAGCTTCTTCCCCACAATGGACATTTTAATTATTATCTAAGGAAGGAGTTATGTGGGGATGGTTATTCGAGAAGTGCGGAAGAAGTCCACTATACCGAGAAAGATTTCAATATGCAGTTGTGCGAAGGAAGCGTGTACGAAAAAAGCATGTATAGAGGAAGTTGTGCAGAGACCAACGCTAATCAATTATTTCAATATTGTTCTAGACATTAGTAATTATGAACAAAAGATAAAACAATTACTAATTGTGCTTAAAAAATTATGCTCCGCACAATTTTCTTTTAATTATTATCTATGGAAAGAGTTGTGCAAAGATGGTTATTTTTATGCGGAGATTGTGCAAAGAACAAATGTGTGTGCAGAATTTGTGCGGAATGAGGAAAATGCAAAGAATCATTTTAATTGTAATTCATTTTGATATGGGTTTTAATTCATCTAGTTGAATGTGGAAGTGCATACAATGGAAGCTTGAGAGCTTAGTAATATGTTGCAAAGTCATTTTCATTATGCGTCTATGAAAACATTAATAACGACATATAGAAAATGAGGAATAATAAAAATGAAATGTGAATCTTGCATTAATGATTCACCTTTGCCTATTTTTGGTTCGCATTTGTCAGTTTCTTAGTTGATGAACTTGTTTTCTAAGGCTCAACATATATCAAATGTGGAATAATAAAAATTAAGTGTGAATCTTGCATTAATGATTCACCTTTGTCAATTTATAGTTCGCATTTGTCAGTTTCTTAGCTGATGAACTTGTTTTGTAACGCTCATTGTGTGGAAAATTGCATATAGTTTCATTTTAATTTATTTTAGCTAAAACAAATAATAACTATGAACAAAAGATAAAATGGTTACTAATTGTGTTAAAAGCCAGTTTCTTAGTTGATGAACATGTTTTGTAAGACTCAACATATAGAAAATGCAAAATAATAAAAATGAAATGTGAATCTTGCATTAATGATTCACCTTTGATGATTTCCAATTCGCATTTTTTAGTTTCTTAGATGAAAAAATTGTTTTCTAAGATTCATTGTGTGGACAAGTGCATACACTCCTCATTGTTATCCTTTAGCAATAAATAGTTTCATTTTAATTTATTTTAGATAATAATTATGAACAAAAGACAAAATGATTACTAGTTGTGCTCCGCACAATGGACTTTTTAATTATTTTCTAGGTAAGGAGTTGTGCGCAGATGGTTATTCATATATGGATATTGTGCAGAGAACAAATATATGTGCATATTTTTAATTCAGAGAATCCTTTTAATTGCAATGTCTTTTGATATTAGTTTTAATTCAGCTGGTTGAATGCAAAAGTGCATAAAATGGAAGCTTGAGAGATTAGTAAGATGTTGCAAGGTCATTTTTGTTATGCATCTGTGGAAACGATCATAGCAACATATAGAAAATGCAAAATAATAAAAATGAAATGAAAATTTTGCATTAACAATTCACCTTTGCCAATTTTCGGTTCACATTTTCCAGTTTCTTAGCTTATAAACTTGTTTTCTAAGGCTCATATAGGGAAAAGTGAATATGCTCTGTATTGTTATCCTTTAGCAATTAATAGTTTCATTTAAATCTATTTTAGATAAAACAAATAATAATTATGAATAAAGCTTAAAAAACTATGCGGAAATGGGAATAACAAGAAAATGCAAGTACGAAAAACACTCTCGAATAAAAATTTAATAATAAATATACAAAAAAATGACTAGCTGTAAAGATTTAATAATGTATATACAAAAAATGACTAGTTATGTGAAGAAATATATCTTAATAACATATATAAAAATATCCAACGTAATAAATACACAACAAAAACTCCCTTGATCAATTAATTAGTAATAAAAACAAAACCATGTTGCATTGCAGTTATTCACCTTGTTTTATTAACTTCACTCATCTTTAAACTTATTGGAAGGCCGTTTGTTAACTTTGCGAAACATATGGTATTTACTTTTCTTTATTACCATACATATTCATTTTTTCAAGGCTTGTTATAATATATGACTGCCTTTTTTTTATTTCCATTACCCGCAGTGATATTTTATCAATTTGGCACTTGCTTTGGTTTGTAATTGTTTTGAGTAAATAAATTGATGTTGGATAAACGTGATAAATATTAGTTGTATAATAATATGGTATATGAAGAGGTGGTAGGCGTAAGATTGTTTTTAATTTTGAATAAAGAAAATAATTGGAATATGTTTGAGATTATGTGCAAACATTTGTAACGAAGAAACATTTTTGTTTTCTTAAGGCTTTGTTGTTTTTTAGGTATAAAAAAAAAGGGAGATCGTAAAGTTAAAGTGATTGGATATTATTGTCGATTTTTTTTCATTTAGTTTTATTTATATTTTGTTAATAAGTTTTTTTTTTTTTGGAATTTGACACATTAGAATTTTATTATGTTCTTTATATGTTTTAATGTTTTTTTTATTATATGTTTTAATGTTTTTTTTCTTTTTCTTATTGTATCATTTTTGTAAATTTTTCAATTATATCTTAAGTTTTTCTTAAGGGGTGATGTTAGGATATTTAGACACTTAGAAGTTAGTTAAGTTTAACTTGGTCTAATGTGCCTATTAGGTAAAAGTGAGTTTCTTTAGTATGTGTTGTAACAGAGTGGTCATGATATGTTGTAGACATCGAGTGATATGATAGCTCATATTCTCCATGATACTAATGGCTATTGATCCATGATTTAAAAATTCATTGGTCCATGATCTATATTTAAAGGGAATGGAGAGTCATGGTTGATTATCAATTGTGAGAAATCACTTCTGTAAAATATTTTATTTTTCTTAATAAAATTGCCTCAAGTGGTTGTGTTGACTAGGGTCATGGATTCTTTCACTCTCAGAGAGTTTTAACCACGTAAAAATTATTGGCATTCTGATTTTGATATTGTTGTGTGAGTGGGTATTAAAGGTGTTTATCTTATATGGAAAACCCCGTTTATTTGAACATGGCATTAGAGCCCGTTTGAAAAACCACTCCTATTGGTGATCAAGATCCTGAAGCCAGTATTGTCGCATTTCTAAGATTTTCTATTTTTGTACCTTTTTGGCCTAAATAAACTATTTTGTTTCATCCATAATGTTTTTTTACCTAAAAATACATTTCGTTTCATAAAAAAGGTGTCCATTTTATTGATATACAACATTTTAGTCAGATTCATAGGTATACAGTGCAAATACTCCCTTTTTTAGATCATTTATTTGTTGCGCTCATATTCTGGTTTTTTTTTTATATTCCTGATTTGCTACTCTCCATGGTCTATGTATGTCATTTTCCTTGCCTTCTATGCAATCTCAGCAAATAAAAATAGAGCATAAATTGTTTTCTTGACTTCGTATACTCTTTTTCATGTGCTTTATGCAATCTCGAAAAATAAAAACAAAAACAATAAGAAAACTTGCATTTTCTAGGTAATTAACTTAAGATTTAAACCCTTTGTTGTTGAGTTTTCAATTTTTTTCTCAAAATGTTG
Source organism: Pinus albicaulis (assembly GCA_034641835.2). Taxonomy (NCBI): domain Eukaryota; kingdom Viridiplantae; phylum Streptophyta; class Pinopsida; order Pinales; family Pinaceae; genus Pinus; species Pinus albicaulis. Next base: position 38,759 of record JAXQQM020066438.1, read on the forward strand.
TTTTTTTTTATGAGCACATATTTTCTAGTAGGAACAACATTCAAGACAGAGCTCCAACAACAACAACACCCTCCTTAATTACTATTGCTATGTTTTTTGTACTACCTCACATGGTTAAAAATTACTTTATTTAGTAAGAGGTCTTGAGTTCAAATCTCTTTTTGCATTATTTTTTGAAAAAGTTCATGGAAACTTAATTTATTTCATAACTTTAGAAAAGTGTATTTCATTTGTCATATAAAATAGAATTACTATAAAAATAACTTTAATATTTATTTATGTGTTATTTTTGCATGCAACTTTCATTTATATAATAGCTTCATTGTAAAAGTGACTCTCGCATGTTTTATAAAAGTGAGTCACCTAATAAAATAATTACTTGTAAAAGTGAGCTTATAGGAAAAAATATTGAGGGAATTTTTTTTATTTTTATCATCACCCATCACCACATGGGCCAACTTCCCCTACCAAGTGGTTGTTTTCTACCATATATGTCTTTTTGAAAAGGGTATAACTTTCACATCTAATGTCCATTTTTAGTGTCGTTTTATTTGAAACAAACTATTTTTTTGAGAGATTTATATCCAGTTAGTCAGTTTCATCTTTTGAAACCATGTTATCTTCATATTTTAATATGGCTACTCTACAACCCAAAAATGCCCTTTTATAGGAAAAACCCCAGTTTGTCTGTCACCCACTGCGACCAAACTGTAGCCCAGTTTGACAAACCGTTAGCACCATTGGAAAGCCATCACCGTGTACTATAGTGGGTCTTCTTTTGTTTTGGTAATTTGATACTTCACTCAGAAGCCATTTTTTTCCTAAAGTTTCACTTTGACGCCAACGTCAAATCGAATTTCTTCATATGAGTTTCTTGTACTTTGACACCACTTTTCCTTAGCACATCTCTCCTCATGTGTCGATTTTCTTCATGGGAAACCATTATTTGTTCATTTTTTATTGTCCCCCTAGGCCTATCCTGTGTGGCAGCATCATTGAGTCACCTTTTTTCATAGAATGCAAGTTGAGTCATCCTCGCATTTATGGAGTTTGTCCCGAGTCCCGTTATCTCTTGTCACATTATTCCATCCATTTTTGTGTCGCATTCATCACGTGTTGCCCATTTTTTCTTGCAGTCATACTTTCCATCATCCCCTCTGGATTCAAGTCAGTTTCCACCAGGTCAACCATGATTTTTTATGCTCTGACAAGGGAAGTCGCCAATCCACCTCTTAGCTTTCCTCCTTCCATCATTATCCTTGGTGTCATTCCATCAATCACTCTATTATGATCCCTCGCACCTTAGTTGAATATTACTCATTGCCTCAGCTATAGCAAGCCCTATTCTGTCGACTTTAGCACATTCATTCTAGAAGAACGGTCTAGAGGGTGGTGTGCCTTAGTTCCAACTTTCATTATTTTTCGGTACCTCAGATCAAGCAAAGGGAATCACTATTTCCCTTTGACTTGTTTTTTTTTCACATGCTCGACTCTAACTCATTATCGCATGATTGAGAATTGTACACTTGATGGTCTGGTGATCTAGCAGATTGTCCCAGTGATTCCTAGGTGTGTGTGAGATGTTTCAGAACTCATGAGGGGGTAGCCCTTCAATAACCCCCTCGCATGCTCGGATGACCTTAGATTATGCTATAGCCTCAGATGTAGTTCCTTATATTTGATGGGTTCAGTTCCAGCCGCTTGCAGTGCCCATAACATGCATGTATCATTCAGATGATCCATTCAACTTTGCAGATCCATTTCCTATTCAACATGGCTTCTTTGGTTATTATACTCGCCCCCCCTCCCATATCACATCGAGGGGAATTATATCTCATGTACTCAGATACTATTTCATTCAGCCCCGGCCTATGTTTTTCTAGGCACATTATGTATGTGGGATTTACTATATTGTTTTTTGGCCCATTAATGCCAACATGTCATGTACCATTTATCATGCACTTTATTGCTCAGTTTCACATTGTTGGGCCATTATTATTTGTACTTATTTATCTCGGCGGGTATGGTTATGCCTCCCCCGTCTCATTGAGATCATGTACTGCAACATAAAATGATACTTATATCAGTTTGTAGGTCTCACCCCTCAGTTCATGTCCTCTCTCGGTTCGCTTCATTTATGTCTCTCCCTCTCTGACTCCCCTTCGATGTCTAGTTATTGTGTTCTTACAACGTACTTCGGTCATACGATTTTCTCTTAACACTCGTACGTTGGGGGCCAATATGTTATCACCAAAAAATTGATCACCTAACTATTTCTAGCAAGGTGGATCGAAGTACACCATGTAAGACTAATTTCACCATAGTAAAATTGCTTTTACTATACGAAATAATTTAATAAACCATATTTTATTAAGTTATTTCTGGTTAAAAAACAAAACCCCATGAAGAATAATTAAATAAATCATTATTTAATTGGTTTTCCTCTAGGAATAATTAATTAAACCATTATTTAACTAATATTCCTAGTCACATTTGACCCAATTATGAGAAATAATTAGATAAATCATTTTTTTTATTATTTTTCTCTAGGAATAATTAATTAAATAATCATTTAGTTATTATTCCTTGTTAAATTTGACTAAATCACCTAGAAATAATTAAGCAAATCATTTTTTTATTATTCCTTAACCACGTTCTTGAAATGATAAATAAATCATTTTGTTGTTTATTATTTCTAAATAAAGGTATTTAACCAATTTAAATATATTTTTCCCTCCAACAAAATATAATAAATTATTCCAGGCAGTTAGATCTAGATTATGGTTAATAATATTTTATTACTCTCCATTTTCGAGGATAACTCAATATTTTGTTATAAATAGTAGGGGTTTTTAATTTATTCTTTATTTTGATCATTCTCATTGTCACTACCATTTTATTTTTCCATTTGAGCTCCCACTTGAGTTCATCACATATTTTGGGTTTCCATATCATTGAGAGAGAAAGACTCATGAAGCTGAAGCATTGAGGATAGCCAAGAACCCATCCCATTTGAGGTGGAATGCTAACCACATACTTGTTTCCTTCACCAGGTGTTAAATAATATTGAAATTATTCTTTGAACTTTCCTTGTCTATTGGTCATTTGGAGTTACTTTTGCATGAGTTCTTATTTATTTTTGTTGTTTAGCTTCTTTTGCTGAATAGATATGGGTTTTTGCAAAATTCCTTTTAACTTTCTATTACAGATATAAAGGGTTAAGCATCCATTTCCGTTGTTAGGGCTATAATTCATCTGTAGCTTAAGTAAGGTATTTTTGGTACACTTGCTGAAAGATTTTACACTAACACTTACCAATACCAACTACTTTCATGAAATTTGACACATGGAGGATGTACTAAGAAGTAAAGGATTATACTATATTACCTTGGGACGAGAAAATTCCCCCATTTATCTTGATAGGAAATCCAAATGGGATAATAGGAATGATGAAGCTCATGGATTAATCAAAATTTCCATTTCTCTTGATTTGTGATTTCATATTCAAGAAGTTGATTGTCTAGATGAAGCTTGGGAAAAGTTACAAAAGATATTTGGTGAGGCTAATACTGTTAGATCTCATCAGCTTCAAAATGGGATCATGACTCTAAGTCCTAATGATTTATATTGTATTGAATATTACTTATTTAAGTTTATAACACTTAGAAATTTTCTTGAATACTGATAGGATACTCTGGACAATGAATGTTGCATATATATTATTCTTTCAAAGCTTGGTTATCAATACATTATTTTTATATCTACATGTTATGCAAATGGAGAAGCTTTGGGAACCACCTATCAAAAATCTTCTCTTGAATGTTTTTATGCTCTCTGATTAGAGAATAAGACAATATCTTTCATATTGGAGTGATTAGCATTGCAAGTACATCTTAATGTTGATAAGTGTAGCAAGAAAGTATCAATTTGACTTTGCCTTGGTCAAATTGAGAAAATTTCAATTTCCACATTAGCAGACAACTTGTAGGTATTTAAATGAGGTGACATGGATCTTATCACTCAATTAGATCAGTAAATTCAATTTATAGGGCTTGGATTTCAATTAAGCATGTGTGATTGCTATTTTTTAGTAATCCAATTCAGTTATTTCCAGTTATATTCAGTTAAACCAGTTCTAACTATTGATAGAACTAGATGGAGGTCAGTTGTGAAATGGGATAGAAGTCTAACTCAGTGATCATCTTGTTAACTGGTCAATCAACCAAAAATAGCTATTGCATCCAAATAATTCGAGTTCCCCAACTGTGGTGGATATTTCAAGGCAGTGTAACATCAGTTGTAGACTAGCCTTGAGTGTACAAGTGTTGATTGCAATTAGAGGATCAACCTTGGGAATTGCACAATAAATTGGAGGAAAATTCATAAAAAAGGGGGCCTAATTACTCAGGATTTGTGTAAGGAAATAGGAGCTCAGGTGGAGGAAAAATTTGACTAAGTTTGGGTCAGATTTTTCATTGAGTAGAGAGAAAACCTATTCACTTGCAGGTTGAGCTAAGAGCGAGAAAGAAATTGTAATACATTATTTATTCATATGATTAATGCATGTTTGCGAATGTTGCTCTAAATTGTGAATTAATTTCCACAGATAAGTAGAGTAGAACTGTGTCTCTTGATTTAGATTAAATTTCATGAGAAGTTTCAATTATATCACCATATTTACACATGGTATTAGATCATGATTCACATTAGAACAATAATTTTGAAGTTTTTTCTCACAAGGTTAGAATTTTCAGCTTCAATGTAGCAGGATGTCTTTAGAGTTGGGAGAATAGCCTTTAATAAACTGAGATTAGAGTATGCCTTGTAAGGAAGCTCGAATTTCATTGTATGGAGGTGGTGCTTGATGAAAATGGATTTTTGGAATATTTCAAGACATACATTCCAAACCAGGATCACTTGATTCCTAGAACCTAGCCCAATTTAAGAAAAATGTAGCTAATGCAAGGAAAATAATCTTAAAGGGAGTGAGAGACCGCATTGTATCAAATCTCCATGGGAAAGAAACTCCTTTCGTAATGTGGAAGGAACTAATAGATATATTCAATAATAGAATTGAACACAAAAAAATCTCCCTCAAAGACAAACTTCGAAATATAAAGGTACAGAAGAAACATACTATTATGCAGTATCTCACCAGATTTACACAAGTTTGTGATGAGATTGGAGGTGTTGGTGTGAATGTTGTAGAAGGTAACCTGGTGAGCCTAGCTCTTTTAGGCCTTCCCAAAAGTTGGCATAGCTACCAAGACTCAATGAATGAGAGGGATAAATTACCAAATTAGGAACGCTTATGGTCTGATTTGGTACAAGAAGAGACGAGGTGAAATACCATAGATGGGATTGAATCCAAGGGAGAGGATGAAGAAAAATTTGCATTGGCTAGAAAAGGAAATAAGGGAAAAGGGAATAAGTCTCAAGCCAAACTAGAATCCATCCAATGGGGAAAGAAGAAAAACTTGTCCGAAATTAAATGCTTCAATTGTAATGAATTCGGGAACTATGCTACAAAGTTTCCACACAAAAATTCTAGAAATAACTTATGAGGAGAAGCAGGTCAAGGTTTGGCTTCACAGTTCGAGCTACATTTCACCCTTAGCACATGCATGGCTAGCACTGTGATGGGGAGTGTGTGGTACTTGGACTTAGGTGCCTTGTTCCATATGATAGGTTTTAGATATTTTTTCAGTGACTTGGAGGAGAAATACCTCTAGATGCATATTGATTTTGGGGATGAAGGAAGGTAAAATTCTATTGGGATTGGTACAGAAACCTTTAAGAGGGAGTTAGGATCCCCTCTTCATCTAAAATATGTCTATTTATGCTAGGACTGAAGATGAACCTCATTTTTGTAGCATTTTTGGAAGTCTATGGTTATGATGTAATATTCAGTAAATATAAATCCTTTCTAAGGCGCATAGTCACTAGAAAAGTGAATAATATTAGGGTTCGTGTGAAGAAACTGTATAGAATTTATGTGGAATATTTTACGATTTTTTAGTAAGGCAGAGAAAGTGCAGAGTCCCGATGTCGGTGAGCTCTGGAAGAGGAGACTAGGCCATTTATATGATAGTGCCTTAAAAATTATGCAACAAATAATCGTTGGCCTCCCTAAAGGATCACTTGAGCAACAAGATGTCTACACGGGTTGTACCTTGAGGAAGTATGTAAAATCCACATTCCATTATCGAGATAGAAAAGCACATGCAACCTTAGTGAGAGTCCACTTTGCTGTTTGTGGACCCTTATCGACAAACTCCACTAGCAGACATAAGTACTATGTTATTTTTATTGATGATTTCTCAAGGAAGTGTTGGATATTATTCATGCGGAAGAAGGATGAGACATTCTCAAAATTTGTAGAATTCAAGGCACTGTTTGAGAAATAGATCGACAAGAAGGTGAAGGCTCTCAAGATAGATAATGGAGGTGGGTATGTTTCGAATTACTTCAATAATTTATATGCAAAATAATCCATTTGAAGAGAACTGACAGCACCCCAAAACCCACAACACATTGGGGTAACTAAGAGAAATAAATCTAGCATTGTGGGAGTTGTGAGAGTTGTGATAAATGACCAAGGCCTTCCACTGCATTTGTGGGAAGAGGCACGTAACATAGCAGTATACTTATAGAACTGGAATCCTCATCAGATTCTTGATATGACTACACCAGAGGAGGCTTTCTCGGGGAGAAAGTTAGATGTGTCTCATTTCAAAAAATTTGGAGCCATGTTTACTGCCATGTCTCCAAAGATTCGAGGAAGAAACTTGAGCCGAGAGTAGATCTAAGTGTTTTTGTGGGTTACACCAAAACTACACACAATTACCGTGTGTAGTTACCTTCCCTCAAAATGACAGTTGTGTGAAGGGATGTAAATTTTGATGAGGAGGAAGTGATGTGGTGCTCTCTTGAGAGGGAGCTTCAGATCCCACCAGAAGAGGAACTTTTTGCTCCAAAGCAGGAGCCTCAAGAGGAGCCTCAGGAATTTGTGGAGTAGCCACAAATGGAGGATCAGAGAGGAGGAAGAGTGTAGACATCCACTCAAGTAAAACCATCCAAAGAAGGTAGAAAATGAACCAGGGAATCTGATAGATTGGTGTAGGATGCAGGGGAGAATGTGGGAGTTGCTTCAAATTTTCACAAGAAAAGGAGGTCACCTGAGAGGTACATTAGCTACATGGCTCTAATGACTGAGATTTTGGAGACTGATCCATCCTCTTTTGAGGAAATAATTGAATTATTGCAAGCATATTTAAGGGGTTTTTACCAGTTGGTTTCCCCTGGATAAATATGTGTACTTGTGTATGGGATTGATGCATGTTGTTCTAAACTATAAATTAATTTCCGCAGAGCAGTAGAGTAGAACTATGTCTCTTGATTTAGATTAAATTTCATGAGTAGTTGCAATTTTGTCACCATATTCATACATAATATCAAAGAAGGATTCACATTAGAAAAATACTTTTGAAGTTGTTTCTCAGGAGGTTATAATTTGCATCTTAAATGTTGCAGGATTTCTTTAGAGTTGGGAGAAAGGCCTTCAATGGAATGAGATTAGAGTATTCCTTGGAAGGCATATCAAATTTCATTGCATGGAGGCAGTACTTGATGACAATGGATTGTTGGAATATGTCAAGAAAAAAATTCCAAAACTAGGATCAATTGATGCCCAAAACCTATCCCAATGGAAGAAAAATGAGCCAAGGCGAGGAAAATAATATTGGAGGGAGTGCAAGACCACATTGTCTCAAATATCCATGGTAAAACAACTCCTTTCACAATGTGGAAGGCACTGATAGAGCTATTCGAGAATAGAAGTGACAATAGAAAACTAGCCCTCAAAGACAAACTTCAAAATATTAAGATGCAGAGGAATGATACTATTCCGCAGTATCTCACCAGATTTACACAAGTTCTTCATGAGCTTGGAGTGGTTGGTGTGAATGTTGCAAAAGATGACCTGGTGAGCCTGTCTCTTCCAGGCCTTCCAAAAAGTTGGCATAGCTACCAGGACTTGGTGAACGAGAGGGAGAAATTAATGAATTAGGAACACTTATGGTATGATTTGGTATGAGAATAGACCATGCGAAATACGAGAGATGAAAGTTCATCGAAGGGAGAGGATGAAGAAAATTTTTTATTTTGTTGGAAAATGAAAGAAGGGAAAAGGGAAGAAGTCTCAAACCAAACTAGAATCAAGCCAAGGGGGAAATAAGAAATACTTGTCCAAAATTAAATGCTTCAATTGTCATTAATTCATACACTATGCTACAAAGTGTCCAAACAAAAAGTCTAGCAAGAAGAGTTGAGGAGGAGCAACAGGTGAATATTTGGCTTCACATTTCGAGCTAGATTTCACCCTTATCACATGCATGGTTAGCACTATGATGGGGGGTGTTTTTTACTTGGACTTAGGTACCTCGTTCCACATGACAAGGTGTAGATATTTTTTCATAGACCTAGAGGATAAAGGCCTCCAGATGAATATTGAGCTTAGGGAAGACGAAGGTACAGTGCTACCAGGATTGGTACATAAACCTTTACGAGGGAGTCAAGATCCCCCCTTTGCCTCAATTATGAAATGTTTTTGCTAGGCCTGAAGAATAACCTCATCTTTGTAGTAGTTTTGGAAGATCTTGGTTATGATGTAATCTTCAGTAAAGGTAAAGCCTTTTTGAGGCGCTTAGTCACTAGATAGGTGAAGCAGATCAAGGTTCGTGTGAAGAACCTATATATAAATTTGATGTGGAATATTGTGTGACATTAAGTAGTAAGGCATAGAAAGTGTAGAGCCATGATTTCGGTGAGCTCTAACATAGGAGATTGGGCCATTTTCATCGTGGCACCTTAAAAATGATACAACTAATAACCACTTTCCTCCCTATGTAGAAATTATATACAAGATGCATGTATATATCCGGATTCTCCTTATCTAACAATATTTATCTTCTTGTTAAATACAAAATCCTTCCACTGTTAATATTTTGTGGAAATTAAAATCAACTGAAAACACATGAAGCAATAAAAACAATCGCACATAACACATTTTTTTAACAAGAAATCCTGAAGCTAAAAACCCCAACTATCATATATTATGTATCATGGAGATCATGTAACAATCTCATATAAAGCTTAGTACATCAAGCTCTCAGTGCAATCAATCATCACACACTAATCAGAAGAAATATGCAAATCCATGCACCGATTTCTTGCCACCTGATAACATGCCTCCACTACACAATCCCTGCTGCAGAATAGCTCTGAATGAATTCGAATTACCCTTGCTTTGACTGTGCAATCCTCATTGGCAACTCCAATGTGTGTGTGGTGCAATCAATGCATCACTATAGTCACAACGGATAGTCCATCTTGCCCTTTCACCTATCTCTCCATTGGGTCTCCACTGGAACTGACATGCACTGTAGTTAACTGCTGTATTGTTCAGTTGATTAATGAGTTATTATTTGTGAATTAATTAACTAATTAATTCACTCCACTTAATACTCGTTGGTATCCATCAAGCGCAGACTAGATACAAAAAGGATACTAGTTCAATCGAGTTGAATTAACTCCATTAATCGAGTTAAAATGAATAACAACTCCATGAACTACTCTTCCAACTCTCAGAGCCCTTGCCACTTCGCCTAACTAGGTCCTCCATGAACCACTAAGAAACTCCCTAGAATTATGTATTCCTTCAGCCCAATCGATTTCCCAAATCAGACACCGAAATTAAGTTCTCCAAGTTTTCACAAGAGAATAAGCGTTGTTTATTGCCTGACACATATAGAGCTAATACCGACACTTTATATTTTTTTAGATCGACAATCTATAAATAGACTTCGCCCAATATTCTAAAAATAGAATGTCATCTATTTTTCCAACTTGACCAACCATCCACAAATAGCATCTCCCCCCGAACATGATCATCATGTCTAAAAATAGACATAGTCTAAAAATATACTTGCACCTAAAAATAGCCTGCGGGCCCACTTAGTGAAGGTGACTCATTTTCACTAAGCTCATCATCTTTTTGAATCTCAACACTCCCTCTCAACAAGATAGGGATTATCCTTCACCCCGATCCTGCCTCTATGGTATTCGAATTTGCTCCTGGTGAGCGCCTTCGTCAGAATGTCTGCACCCTGATCTTCAGTAGGAATGTACTGAAGCAACATGATCTTCCGCCGCACACAATATTTGATATGATGATACCAGATATCAATATGTTTAGATATATCATGAAACACAAGATTAATCGAGAGTTTAATGCAACTTTGATTATCACAATGTATCATTGTAGGATCTAAATGTGAACCGAACAAACCGACCAGGATCTTCCTCATCCAGATAGCCTCACATGCAGCTTGACTTGCTGCCATGTATTCTGCTTCTGCTGAACTGAGTGCTACGGATCTTTGTTTCCTGTTGTACCAAGAAACTGGTGTAGATCCGATACTGAAAACCCCTCCTGATGTGCTCTTTCTGTCTGTTGGGTTGCCTGCCCAATCTACATCTGTGAAGCCATGCAACTTCACCTCATTCGTTTGTCTGTACCATAATCCATACTCAAATGTGCCCCTGAGATACCTCAGGACATGCTTGCCTACCTTCCAAAAGAGCTTGGTAGGATTAACCATCACTTTTGAAAGCTGGTTCACCGCATAGCATATGTCTGGTCTTGTATTAAGTATATACATGAGCAAACCCACCAACTGTCGATAAACAGTGGCACTGTGACTACCTTTGTCGTAAGCAGCATCCTCTCCGTCCTCCACCGGAATAGGAGTGTCAATAGGCTTGCAGCCTTGCATGTGAAACTTCTCCAGTATCTCCCAGGCATACTTTCCTTAAGACACAAACAGTTCACATTCTCGCTGCCATATTTCCAATCAAAGGAAATAATGAAGGAGGGCCAAATCTTTCATCTCAAACTCCTTTGCAAGATCTTCCTTGCATGAGTGTATCAACTGCTCATCACACGTTAGTATTAAATCATCAACATAAAGAACAATGATTAAAAGCTTACCCTCCACCACAATTTGGTACAGGTTTGCATCCACCTCACTCTTGGTGAAGCCAAGTCCAGTGAAATAGCTGTCAATCTGTGTGTACCAAGCACCACGTGCTTGCTTCAGCCCATAAAATTCTCTTGTGAGTCTGCACACATGCGACTCGCTGCTGAAGATCTCAAATCATAAAATTTGATCAATGTACACTTCTTCTCAATGATCCCATTAAGGAACACAATATTCGCATCCATATGATGAATGTGCAAACCCATCTACGCTAAGAGAGCAAGGATGGTCCTTATGGAAGAATACCATGTGATGGGTGCAAAGGTTTCTTAACAATAAACTTCTGATTCGTAAGAAGCCTGCAAAAAATATTGATCACTTCTGGAAGCTCCCATCAGTAGCTTGCTTTACCTTGTAGATCCATCTTGATCCTACAATTGATTTATGCACCGACATTAGAACAATCTCCCAAGCACTGTTTCTGACAATGGAGTCATATTCCTCCACCATGGCATCTACCCATGTGGACTTCTACACTGCTTCTTTAAAATAAGATGGCTCTGTCATATCCACTTTCTCATAAGAGCCATGTATCCAGTAAATCAGTCAGGTGACTGTCCTTTTATGTGCTGTGATGTAGGGACTCCTAAATTTTGTGCCGCATCAAGCTTCAGTCTCTCAACTTCTGTGATACGCTTCCTGCTAGTTCTGATGTTTGGTTCTGCATAAGTGGACTCCTCCACTCCATGAATCTCCTCCTGTGGTTGATCCACATCTAGAGGCTCATCTTTCGGAACAAAGCGCTTCCTCCTTCCGCATGCAATTCTTAGCCTTCTCGCGACAGTCGTGCAACACCCACGATCATTCTCGTTCTTCCTCTTCGTGACCCAATTTTGTTGTGTTGGTGAGGCGCTATGAGTTTCTTTGAATTCCTTCTTTGCCAGTTGCATATTTGAATTCGTCTTGTATGTATTCAACCACCATTATCGCTCCGTAGAGCTTTTCACTCTTCTGCTTCCCTGACTCCTTCTCCACCAATGATTTAAACTCGCAGAACTTTGAGAATTTTTCGCTCTTCTTATACATGAAGAATATCCAACATCTATGAGAATATTCATCAACAAATGTAACATAATACCTGTCTTTTTCTGTTGAAACGTGAAAGGTCCACCGTCTGTCGAATTCTCTCTAGGATCACCCGAAGCATGGTTCTCCCTTCTCATGAAGTGGTCTTCACAAGCTTACCACTGCGTACATCACCCATGATCGACTACACGAAATTGCCCTTGGTAATTCGATGCGAAATGCACCAAAATCTTCAAAGCGCCATGGTGAAGATGGCCTAATCTCCTGTGCCATAATTCCCTCATCCCGACTCACCACTTCTTCTGCTTTGCCCACCATTACAGCGTAGCCATCTACCTCCAGCTTGTAGATATTCTTAACTCAAATCCCTATCCTCTTGGTTTGACCCGGTGTTTTATGTTGCAGGAAAGCTTTTCCATCGCTAAAAACAACGTCATAACCTTTGTCTTCCAACATTGCGACTAAGACCAAGTACTTCTTCAGACCTGGAACATGCATAACATCTTTCAACAAGAATGGATTACCGGATTCCCTCTCAAAGGTAATGGTCCCAATTTCGGTCGCAATGTATCAACCATCATCGCCCATCTCTATATGCATTTGAAGGTCCTTCTCCTCGAAGTCACTAAACAACTCCTTGTCTCCCGTCATATGGAAATATGCACCACTATCAAGATACCACACCGATCCCATATAGCTTGAAACCAAGCATGCGATCAAAGATAAATCAAGTTCAAATTTCAAGGCTAAGACCTCTCTAGCTGCAGCTCCAGCAACCTTCTTTTTCTTCTTCTTCTGTGGGCAGTTAGTGGTGAAATGCCCATGTTCGTGATAGTGAGAACACTTCACTTTGGACAAATCCTACTTCTTGCCTTTAGCATCGGATTTTGAAGGAGATTTATTCCCCTTCCCTTTCCTTTCTTTGGCAGCCAAAGTGAAATTCTCTTCATCTTCATTCTTCGATGAAGATCCATCCCTGGTACCTCGCCTTATCTCCTCCTGCACAAGATCCGACCAAAGTCACTCCCATCCCGGCAGTTTTTCCCGACCATTGACAGAGTCTTCGTAGCTATGCAAACTCTTCAGAAGCCCAAGGAGAGCCAAGATCACCAAGTCTTCATCATCAACAGTAATCCCCACACTTCCCAGTTCATCCCTACAGTGGAAAAACTTCGTGAGATATTTTGGAATACTGTCGCCCTTCTCCATTTTTATTTTTTGATCTTATTTTTCAGTGCCAACTTCCTCTGGTCGTTGCTGCTTTGGAACAAATCTATCAAAGCCTTCCACATTAAGAATGGAGTGGCTTTCCCATGAAGGTTGGATACAATATGGTCCTTCACACCTTCCAACAAAAATTTTCTTGTCTTTGCTATCTTCTTTTGCCATGCGTCAAGTAATGTAGCATCGCTAGATCCTGGCTTAGGACCATCGCTATCGATGAAATCCTTCAATCCATTATCCTCCAGCACCGCCTCCATCCTATCCTTCCAGGCTATGTAATTTGAGCTTCCATCAAGGGCATACTCCAATCGAAACCCATTGAAAGACATTTCAATGTATTCTCAACTGTCGCACCAAGAATTTTCTGCAGCAAATTCGAACTGTCCACCAGCACAAACTCAGTAATTCTTCACAATCGCAATCTTCAAGAATTAACATTGCTCTGATACCATGTAGAAATTATATACAAGATGCATGTATATATCCAGATTCTCCCGATCTAACAATATTTATCTTCTTGTTAAATACATAATCCTTCCATTGTTAATATTTTGCGGAAATTAAAATCAATTGCAAACACATGAAGCAATAAAAACAATTGCACATAACACAATTGTTCAACGGGAAATCCTGAAGCTGAAAACCCAAACCATCATATATTATGTATCTAGGAGATCATGTAACAATCTCATACAAAACTTAGTACATCAAGCTCTCAGTAAAATCAATCGTCACACACTAATCAGAAGAAATCTGCAAAACCATGCACTGATTTCTTGCCACTTGATAGCCTGCCTCCACTGCGCTATCCCTATTGAAGAATAGCTCTGAATGAATTCAAATATACCTTTATTTCACTACACAATCCTCATTGGAAACTCCAATGTGTGTGTGGTGCAATCAATGCATCGCTATAGTCACAACGGATAGTCCGTCTTGCCCTTTCACCTAGCTCTCCACTGGGTCTCCACTGGAACTGACATGCACTGTAGTTAACTGTTGTATTGTTCAGTTGATTAATGATTTATTATTTTTGAATTAATCAACTAATTAATTTACTCCACTCTCACTAGTGTATCATTCAGTTAGACTAGATACAACTAGCTCAACTAAGTTTAACTCCATTAATTGAGTTAAACTGAATAACAACTCCATGAACTACTCTTCCAACTCTGTCATAACTTTTCCACTTCAGTTCTAACTGAGTCCTCCATGCATGAACCACTAGCAAACCCTAGGAATTGTGTAATTCCTTCAGCCCACTGATTTGCCAAATCTGTACACTGAAATTAAGTGCTCCAAGAGAATAAGTTGTTGTTTATTGTCGGATTATTATTAAGAGCTAATAATAATCAACACTTCTATTTTTAAATCGATGATCTATAAATAGACTTCGCCCAATATTCTAAAAATAGAATTTCATCTATTTTTCCAACTTGACCAACCATCCACAAATAGCATCCTGCAACTTCTGAAATATGATCACCATGTCTAAAAATAGACATAGTCTAAAAATAGACTTGCGCCAAAAATAGCCTGCGTGCCCACTTAGTGAAGGCGACTCATTTTCACTAAGCTCATCATTTTGTTGAATATCAACACCCTAAAGGAGCACTTGAGCAGTGGGATGTCTACAATGGTTGTACAATGGGGAAGTATGTAAAATCCACATTCCATTATTGAGACAACAAATAACATGCAGCTTTGGAGAAAGTCCACTCTTATGTTTGTGGACCCTTATCGACAAAATCCATTGACATACATAAGTACTCTATTATTTTAATTGGTTATTTCTCAAGGAAGTGTTGGATCTTATTCATGCAGAATAAGGATGACGAATTCTCAAATTTTGTATAATCTAAGGCACTATTTGAGAAAGAGAGTGATAAGAAGGTGAAAGCTCTTAATAGTGATAATGGACGTGATTATGTTTCGAATAACTTCAAGAATTTCTATGCAAAATAATCCCATTCAAAGTAAACTGACAACACCCCACAAGCCACAACACAATGGGGTAGTTGATAGGAAGAACCGTAGCATTGTGGGAGCTATGAGAGTTATGTTACATGACCAAGGCTTTCCATTGCATTTGTGGGAAGAGGCATGTAAGACAATAGTATACTTGCAGAACCTTGGACCTCATCATATTCTTGATATGATTACACTGAAGGAGGCTTTCTCGGAGAGAAAGTTAGATGTGTATAATTTGAGAATTTTTGGAGCCCTGTTTAGTGCCATGTCTCGAAATATTCGAGGAAGAAACTTGAGCCAAAAAAGTTGCGTTTTTTTGTGGGTTACACAAAAAATCCACACAATTACTATGTGTACTTACCTTCCCTTCGAATGGAAATTGTGTGAAGGGATGTAAATTTTTATGAGGAGAAAGTGATGTGGTGCTTTCTTGAGAGGGATCTTCAGATCCCACCAGAAGAGGAGATTTTAGATCCAAATAAGGAGCCTCAGGACGAGCATCAGGATGGGTCTGGAGTAGAAAAAAATGGAGGATCAGAGAGGAGGCAGAGTGGTGACATCCACTCAAGAAAAACCATCCAGAGAAGGTAGAGAAATAACCAGGAAAGCTGATATATTGGTGCAAGATGCGGGGGAGAATTTGAGAGCTCCTTCAAGTTTTCACAGGAAAAGGAGGTTACTTGTGAGGTACATTGGATACATGGCTCTAATGATTGAGCTTGTGAAGACTGAGCCATCCTCTTTTGAGGAAGCAGTTGAGGAACCTCTTTGGGTTGATGTAATGGTGGAAGAATATGAATCCATCATGAAGAGCAGTGTTTGGGAAGTGGTCTTGTTAGGGTCCTATAATAATAGGATTCATAATTTTGAATTGACTTTGATTAGTCTTGAAATATGTACATACTTTCATTTTTGCAAATTGTCTTCCCATATTAGAAAAAATAAAAAAATGTAAAGAGGTTAAAAGTCCTAAAAGAAAAATCAAAGGACTTGAAAGAAAAAAGATAAAAAAGAATATGAAAATGAACCCCAAACAAAATAGAGATAAAAATAAAACATGAAAGTGATGAAAATTTAAATGCCACTACTATTTACTTTTACCACAAAATAAATATTGTGTGCATCTTGTTAAAAATGCCACAATCCATGAAGGTTAAACAACTTAATATTGACCTTTCATGCTTTAAATTTCATGTTGTTATATAGAGAATAAAGATCTATCCAAACAGTTTAATCTTGGAAGTTCAGTAGTTAGGTAGAGAATAATAAGAAGCTCAACAGTTTAATATGAGCCCTTGGAAGAAATAAGGATATAATTAGTTAGTTTGTTGTTTAAAAGAAAATTGAATAATAGTTTGCAAGCTCAAATGCACCCATGTAAATGAAGAAAATTTTTTTAGGGTAGCAGATGCGTAGGTAGAAGCAGTTTTCACAAGCATGGATAACAGATAATTGGTCATTTCATTTACTAATTTCCCTTCAAAAATCATTTCCTTTGTAAAAATACCTTCTCCCCCTTCATTTTTGTTTTTCTCCTTTTCCCCCTTGAAAAAAGTCCCTTTTCCTAAGTTAAAACAAATTTATCCTGGGAAAAGTAAAAAACCCTTTATTAATTTCCTTTTATTCATAAAACCCATTAAAATACTTTAACCCTAAGTCTAAATGGTTAAATCTATATGTCGCGCCCCACTACAGATATCCCTCCGTGACATAAGTTTTTACATTAGAAACTTAGTGTATTTTTACAATCCATTTGTACATTATTAACCTTTAACATAATATATTAAATCTCTTTATACCTTTTAAACCCATATTATATTAGATCCTTCATATATACATCCCAACCCATATTTTTTATTTAAACCAATGGTTTAATTCCCCACATGTTATATATCCCAGACCTAATATGTATTATCCCCGCTTATTATAATATTACATTTACCTTAACCCCATTGGCTATATCATACAAAACCTGACCATATCACATATGTAACCAATCACACCCCAGGCCCCACGCCTATACAATCCCGCGACTCCATCGCATTATCTCATCCATTAGATCAACATTAACAAGATCTAATGACCAGCATAGCCTATTGCACATCTAATAGCGCGATTGTTAACATACACCTAACCTTGCGAAAAGAATGGCTTTCGTAGCTCTGCTCCAAGATACGTGTCTAATTTTCATTTGATCGCACCAATCAAAACTATACCACCAACCACCTTCGGCCAGTGCGAAAACTGCTTGGCAGTTTTCTCCTACCAATTGCGCAAACTGCCCTGTCAATTCAAAATTAACCGTGCATTAATGCATTCACTGTTGATTAAAATGCATATACCCGCCCATTTGCACCCTTTTACCATTTCTGTTATATTTTCTACAAAAGAAGCATTGTAGACCGAAAAAAAATTTGTCGACTCCGTTTTCAAACTAAATTAAAAAAAAATTCACCAATTTGATTGCTGCAACTGTTGCAGAAGTCATCCAAAGCTCTATATAGACCAACAGAGCCTCAGAAAGCCTTCTGCTACTTTAGAAACCCTCTGCATACAAAAATATTCATTTTTTCGAGGTATTCTTCCAAGAAAAGACCTGTTCTTTGATCCAAAGAAGTAATTCAACTAATTGAATCATTTAGGAGCCTTTTTGCAAACCTAAAGAAAGCCTTGTTACTTCCTAAAGCACTTTTTGCAAACCCTGGGCATATTTTCATAGATTCTGAGGCCTAAGACTATTTAAAATCACAGATATTGAATAAATTTAAGAATTTTAAGCATCTGTATGCTTGAAGAAAGTCCTCTTGTCTTCCAGTCCTTTCATATAGACCCTAGACATCTTTTTGCAAAAACTCTAAAGTCCTGAAATTTCTCTTTTGTTATAGAGATTACATTTTGGTTAATTTAATAAGTTTAAACCTTTTTGCAGACAATAGATAAGCACCTATTCTATCCAAATCCTCCTTCAAACTGTTATAAACTTCCAAAGGTGCTCCTACAGTCCTAAATCAGTTTTTCTAAAGGCAAAAGAGTAATAAATTGATAAAATCAAACAGAAACAATGACTTCCAAAGCAGTAGCATCTGTCAATCCACTAAAACCTCATGTTGTAGATGTAGAGCACATTCCATTAGCTGACAAAGGCTTCAAGATCATTGACACAGTCATAGAATTTAACCTTCTTGAGCTCCACTGCTGGAGCCAAGAAAATCCACAGATCAGGTTCATGAAGTTTTCATCTGGGAGTCTAATTTACCAAAATATGTTGTCCCACAGACCTTCCAATGCCCATAATTGATTAGACTCTGTCAATATTTATATTTCCCTAATCAGAGAGCCATAATAAAATCTAAGAAAGAAATTTTGTTTACCATTACTACTGAATCAATTAATCAAATGCTCTAAATCCAATCCAGACCAGATGAAGTTCCTTTGTCCATTGAGGCTTTTACACAATTATACCTAAATCTGGACTTCCCCAAGAGGTTCTAGATATTCCAGAATTTCATGCCTTCTTCTATAGAAATTCCCAAGATAAATCCTCCATACCCTTCTGCAAAATTTTCTGAAAGGACAAGACATATCATCTCCATGTTGTCTTTTATTCTTGGTTATTTTGAAAATGAACATGATGATGTTGCAGTGCTAGGTTTTTTATCTAATTTCACACCTGGCCAATCCTCCAAATTTCAGAGCATAATAGAATAGGATATTGGTACTTGTACCAAAACCATACTGAGATAAGAGTATATGGATCAGGTCTTGTTCCATATAAAATACCCAAATTCATTCCTATGAGGTTATTTTCCCTTGAGTACATAAGGCATATTCTTAATTCAGATGCAATTAATTTCTTGGCAACAAAGAAGAAGACACAGTTCAAATTGAAAAATCAGGTTAGCCCCTTTATCTGTAACAATAGAGATGCAGGTCCAGAGGCTGAAAAACATTTGTAGGAATTCAAGTTCAGTCACAGTTTTTTGTGGTATTATGATCCTCTTGGAAGTTATAAGTAAAATGAGAGTTAAATGCAAATTGACTTCCTATGTACATGAAAAGAAACCAGACATAGAGAAATTCTCCAATCAATCTGAATGGTTGGAGAACACCTTGATAGAGGTAGAGAAGCAAAGTGATACTAGTCAAACTTTGCAAACTACAGCCCAAGAAGACAAGAATGAAAAAAGACACAGAGAGGAAGGATCATACACTGTAGAGACTACAACTGAAACTAAATTTAAATTGAGATATAGTAAAAATCCAAAGTTAAATCCTGTCAATAAAGAAGTGGAAACAATAGAGGTGATTGATACAGAAATAGCAACAAAGGACAATGCACCTCCTACAATAATTGAAGAACAACAAACTACAACTTCAAAGACTCAGCTTATTCAGAAGCAGCACAATGTTGAAGTTTCCTCATCGAAAAAACCAGCAGAAAAAAAGATGGATATCAAAGAAATATACAAAGAAATCAAAGCCAGAAATGAAGAAATTAAAACTGAAATATATTCTCAATATCTTAAACAAACTCCTGGCATCCAGAATAGGCTACTTTTTACCTTTGACTATAAGAATAAAAAGATGCAGATGAAATTTCTTCAACCCACAATTCAAACTCCCAAGTCATCTTCTGATTAAAAAAAGACAGATTTTGAAGTCTTGGCCCAAGATATTCATCATTTGGACCAAATTGAGTTTCATAAGTAGGCAGGGGAGATGATCTATTCTACAATGACCACCAAGGCCATGAGTTTACAGAAGCTGCAAAACACTCTTGAAAATATCAGAGATCAACTCTAATTGGAAAAATCATCTTCACAAGAAAAAGACAATAGAATTAAATCTTTGGAAGAATTAGTAATTGAAGTAGGATATGATCCTAAAAATGTCAAAGTTGCAGATGAATTGATAAAGAAGAAAAATGCAGACATTGTTGCATTAAAGAAGCAACTAAAGCTACCCCCTACAGAACATCCTCAAGCAAAGGAAGTATTACAGGATACAAATCAGAAAGATGAGATGATGAATCTCATTCTACATTTGACTACTCAGATAAAGGAAATGGAGAATGAAATGGACAAGTTGGTCTAGGAGAAAGAAGCTAGCAAAGAACCAGCCCCAGTCACTGTCATTCTTGTAGTCACTACTTCTATACCTTCCACAC
Organism: Pinus albicaulis; assembly: GCA_034641835.2. Lineage (NCBI taxonomy): Eukaryota > Viridiplantae > Streptophyta > Pinopsida > Pinales > Pinaceae > Pinus > Pinus albicaulis. The sequence goes on from JAXQQM020066438.1 coordinate 59,246, forward strand.
TAGCAGAATCACTTTCTCCTACAGTCCCCATGGCTACAACATTTCATGTCACTTCATCAACAACTTCAACAATAGAGTCTTCAACAACAGTAGCACATCATTCAGATGAAGCAAGAAAGTTGGTAAAAGCTATGCAGGACATGTCTATTTAGACTAATGAGATTAACAGACTTAAAGAATAGCATAAAAGTCTTGAAGATGAAAATAAACTTGCTAAGGTAATGCATAAGAATGAAGAACAAAGAGAAAACAGATTAAATGAGAAGTTGAAGAAATTAGAAAAAGATCTAACATTGAAAGAACCCATGGCTCAAGTCAGACAACAGTTGTGGGCCAATATAATTGAAGTTGTCAATGGTATTTTCCCATCCATACAGGTCATTTATGAACAGAAAGACTTATTCAAAGCAGCAAAATAAGCCATTCAAAAGATAAAAGAAGAGCTTGGTAAGAAACCCGAAGAAGCTCTTGAAATAATCAAATTTCTTAATTCCAAAAAAAGGCAAGAACTTGAAGAAATTGGAATTAATGACAGAACAAAAACCATCCTAGAAGTTACGAAGGTTATTTCTAAAAATAATTTGATGATATATCTAGAGGATAAATGCCAAAACATGGAGGTTTCCATTACAAGGTTTATGATGAAATTTGATGTCCTAAGGCAGAAGGGCCTTCCAAATCCATTAGTTATTCATGACAAACTAATGAAGCAAGATGACTATGACAAGAAAATGAGAAAAGTTGCCAAGGATCAGGCCAATCTGCCTTCCTCACAAGGTATTCCAATAGGGAAGGTAATCTACAAGAATATTGAGAATTTGTTTTACCTACAGTATGAGGTGACACACATATTTGTCAACAAGCCTACATTCTAAAAATACATTGAAACAGATGAAATATTCAGGAGGATGATGAAGATCAAATTTCCAGAGGTAGAAATTTGGGAAAAAATGACTGATTTACTGTGAAATCAGGTTGCAGTAAGCACAGAGCAGTAAAAATAAAATAGAGCATGATGTTTTTACATTTACAGTTACAATTTTGCAGTTAAAATCAGGACAATAAATAGTGAAAGAGTATCAGTTCAAATTCAAATTTTAAAGACAAATAAAAAATTACAAATCAGAAATAAAGCCGCTAGTGTAAAGGACACTTCATTGTCTAGCTACAGCCTTCGTTGAACATCAAAGAGAGAAAACAACAATAGATTGAAGACAACAAACAATAATTTCAATAAAAACAGGGACAACTAGCATTAGTTAGAAATTTGTCACTATATTCTTGCATGAAGATATTTCTTGTTCCATGAATAATTCCTAAGTTATTTTTAGGATATTTGGTAAGAGCTTTTGTATAAATACTTCTCATTTGGAAGTATTGAGGGTGGAAGAATTGTTGAACATTTCTATAGTTGTACTATTCTAAACCTAAGGGTGATTGTACCAATTTCAAGTCAGCAGATTGGATTAAAGCAATAAAGCATCATTTTATAAGATTCATGTGTTGGGCCACTACGATGAAGTATTTTCACTTGTTTATTTGTCAATTTCTTATGTTTTTCATCAATACTTGTATGTTTTTCTAAATCTAAATGATAAATCAGGAATGTTATTTCATAATATGTTAAAAGCATTCTGTCTTGAACTACTTATCATTTACATGTTTTCCACTGATATCTAGACTAAGAAACCCTTAATTTCTCCCTATTTTCGATTGACCTCTGCCTTTTCACTCATTATCCAGATTTGAGAAACCTTAATTTCTCTCTTACCCCGATTGAAACCATTTTCACCATCAGCCTTGAAGATTTGAAGTAACTAAGCTATCTTGCTCTGTAAAAATTTCCCTTTAGAACTTGATCCTGATTTGACTGCTTGACACATTGGCTCCATTAGCCCAATGGAATACAGACCTACATCTATCCATATGATTAACTGATTTCACCACCAAATCAAATCAAAATCCAAAACCAATTTACCGTACATAACTAGCCTAAAATCAATTAAAATCAACAAAGATAAATCATATAGAGAGAGCCCTCTCTGATAATTAGGAAGGCTATATCCTAAGGCTTAAAAGTTGGTTTGTTGTTACCTCTAATATTCTTTAAAACACAAAAATAATAACAACTCTTGAGAATTACTAGAGTGATAACATATTGGCAACCATACTGGGGAACTAACAAATCCTCATTTTTAAAATAAATCTTAAAGGAAATATTTTTACTTACCTTTTCACCTTAAGATTGTTTTGAAGATTTGTTAGTAAATTTTCCATAAAAACTGTAATTCTGGCTTCCAGAAGAGTCTATTATACTAGGTCCAATCCAGATCCAGAACCTGCTGTCATAGTAGATAATCATGACAGAATTGTAAAGAAAAACAAAAAAGTAGAAAGTTTAGGTAATAAGAATTCATTGATCAAAGAAAATTATCTTCCAAATAAATTATCAAGTTTACAAGACATTGAATTTGAGTTAAATTTTGAACAATATCTGTTTATAACTAAATCGGAAAGTGACATACATAATAGTGTAATATATCTTGATTTGATTTCATTCATTGAAAGTAAGAAGGAAACTGTTTCACTAGATTCAGATGAAAAATCCCTAGATGTCTATGATAAACTTGATGCTATAACTGCAACTTTGATTAAGGAAATTGATGAAGCTTATTTACAACATTTAGTTGAATTGAGTGCTTTATCAGCCTATACCCCTAAGCCTTCTACCAGTAATTTAGATACCAATCTTTTAGAATCTGTAGGTTCATCTTTGTTTACTACCACTTCATCCATTGTTTCCACCACACTTCATTCCATAGATTTAGTTTTTCCCAAGCAGCCTTTTCAACCTAGAGTTTTATTTCCATCCCCAAATAGTTCAAGTTCATCCTCTAGAATTTCTGCTGCATTTTCCAATACTTTATTCTCATTCCCAAGCTCTTCTTCTAGCATCCCAACTACATCTTCTAATATCCCAATCTCATATGAAAGTGCTTTAACTACATCTACAAGTACTTCAAGTTCTTCACCAAGTACTTCAAACTTACCTCCTAGTCAAGCTAAAATCCAAGTCATGGCTGCCAGATATGCCCCATTGGTCCTACAAGCCCCTCTAAATGCCATGCCCCAAGGTTATCAAAGCAAAATCCCTCAATTTGATGGAACCACTCAATACAATTCACAACAACATGTTAATAAAATGACAGAATACTTTGAATTGCATGAATTAGATAATGTTGATGTTCAAATGAGACTTTTTTCTCAAACTTTAGCTGGTGATGTTAAGAAGTGGTTTAAGTGTTTACCTGTTGGTAGTATAGTTGATTTAGCCGTTTTCCATAGGATGTTTCTTAATATATGGGAGAAGAAGAAGAATCCATTACAAATTTTGTCTGAATTTGAAAACATAAAAAGAGCACCAAATGAAACAGTTCAAGACTATTGTACGAGATATAACAGTATTTACAATGCAATCCCTGCTAATCTTAAACCTCCTCCAAACTCTTCCCTTATCAAATTACCTAATGGATTTGATAAACATATGGCTTACCAACTGAGAGAGAAACCCAAAAACCTTATAGAAGATGCAAAGTAATGTTGTAAGTGTAGAGGAAAACTTGTTAGCCAAGAAAGCTAGATTAAGAAATGAAAGAAGAGTGACAATAAAAGAGGAAACATCAACCTCAATTTTTGAAAATAGGTAACTTAGAAAAAACATTATAAATAATGATGGATAGGTTAGGTAACATGGAAAGGAAGCCACAGTGGGATAACCAACAACAAGGACCTCAAATTAGAAATCCCAATTTCAAGAAAAATACCAACACTGGTAAATCTAGAGAATTAGCACCTGGCTAAACAATAAGACCACCTTTCCAAGAGAACTATGCTGAAATTTCTCACCAAAACGAAAATTATGAAGACACTGAAATGAATCTAATGGGAATTAATGATCATAACACCATTTTTCTTACACAAGAAGAATAGGAGTTATATGAATTACAACAACTACAATTAGATTCTGGTGAGTCTTTTGATTACAAGCAAGGTTATGAGTTTGCAATTAATGAAGTTCATAAGAAATATATTAGGAGAAAGAGAAAGGTAGAGCCTTCTACTAAGAAAACTTCCCAAACTCAAACAAATAAAACATCAGAGGTTCTGTTGTACCATACAACAACCCTCCCTTTTTCTTAAATTTTAGAAATAAAATTTAGAAATAGGGTCCCTTTCTTTTTAGAAATAAAACACTTAGAAATAAAATTCATTGTTTTGGAAATTTTCATATTGTTAATAAACAGATTCGACATTCAAAAAACTTACGATCCGATCTAATATACAAGGCCTTATCATAAAAAACAAATCAAATTTAAAAGTTCAATCGCAATCGGAGAATCGGAGATAACCTTTAAAAGAAATTTCATATGCCTATTTCAAATCCTTCGATGCGATTAGTCCAATCAGAAATTTTCAATCGCTAAGAGTTTAAAACAGTTAATTATAACTTCCGATGCGATGCGGTCAATCGCAATCGATTAATCGGGACAGTCTTTAAGAAACTCTTTACGCTTAGTTAAAATTCCCCGATCCGATGTGCGTTTGATAATAAACGCTTTCAAATGAAAAATCGCCACATTTGTTCAAATTATATGGTAGACCCCACCATTAGAGATCGGAAAGATCTGCAATCGCAATCGATCAATCGAGATAAACGTATTGTGATCTTCATCTGCCATTCGAAAACTTTCGATGCGATTCATCTATTTGCATACGAAAAATTTAGAATGAGTGAATATTTTAATATATCACAAGCGCCAAATATTTATTGGTACGAAGGCATTCAATAACGAATCAAATGAATATGGTTAATGATTTGGTTTTAAATATTTAAGTGTGACCCAAAAGGAGCATTTACGCAATATACGAAACAAATAAATGAAAACCATAAGTTCATAAATCATTATGTTTGAGTGGCTTGTTGATCACGACTGAGAGTTTATTGTCTTGCAGAGCCAAAGAACACCAAGTTCTTTCATTCACAGACAAAGGGAAGCGGTAGCAGACGCATAAATGTCAAAGAGAGGGAGAAGAAACAAGACTGCTCTACCAGTGAAGTTTTCCGAAACTCCTACGGTCTCAAAAGAAAAGCCCATAAAGCTAAGACTAGTCACAGATACATCATGCCAAGGGCTTGGGAAAATGACATGGGACGCAGTCTACAACCTATTGGAAAGAGAAGACCCCAAGGTCACAGTGGAGAAGGCATCAGTTCCAGACGAAGATAGCTCGGATTCTGATTCTGATATCAATGAAAGAACACTTGCAAATTCATTTTTGCATCGAATTGCAGCCAGAGCGAGCATCATGCCTTACTATGATGTAGTTCGATGGGTTATTGACAGTGTAAAGATACAAGATAGAACGTTTGTTTCAGCATCTGGAGTGCCTTTTGGCTCATTTAAAGCAGAAGACTTGAAAGCAATGTATCACCTTCCAAACCCACAGAAGGTGTATAACAAGGAATTTATCAAAGATTTTGCTGATAATAACAAAGTCCAATCTGACCCTATCAAAGATTGGAGAAAAAACCCAGAAAAGCACCGAAATGAAGCATCCGGTATGTATTCTGTAGATTCCCTTCTGCCTCCATATTGCTACGCAGCTGCCATGATGTGTAGGTTATTTGGCAATGATAATTCAGCTAGGTTTTCTATACAAATGGTCCCATTAATCCTAGCTGCTGTGAATTCCGACATTATGGATTGGGTTGTTATTCTTTCTGATAGAATGGCCAATAGGATACTTGAATACAGACAAGAAAAAACCGCTGGAAATTCTACTCCTTTTTTCTTTTGTGCCTATATTCTTGATGCTATTTGTTTCAATTCCGAATTTCCCTTATTTGGATGGAAATGGACTCCCAAAGACCCTCTTCCAATCCATATTTATCATAAATTGCTTTGGAAGATTCATTTCCAAGCTAATGTATATAGAATCTCTCATGGTTTCCTCATCCCCGTTTTCCAAACCATTTTTAATCGCTTTCCTCCTAGGTTTTCTGATAAAGCTAAAGCCGACCTGTCTGCAATCGGAGATTGGTTTGGGGAGGAAAAATTTACTTACATCAGGGTTTTTGGTAGTATAGTGGAGCCGCATGTTCTTCCGCTTTTTGTTCCAGACAAACTTCTCGCTCAAGAAGTTTCCTATCAATTGACAATTGAAGGTATATCTAGGTCTTTGAACAACAGTAAGAAGAAAATGTGGCCTCAATTCCCACTCAATTGTGGTCATTTCACTCTAAATGATTTCAAGCATGCAGAAAAGGAAGTCTCCAAGATAAGAGGTTGTAAATTTGCAACCATTCCTGGAAGACAATATGATCCAAAAAAGATAGCATTTGATGTCACTGCTTCAGTTTCAATTGCTCGTTTTGAGCATGAACCAGATATGTTCGATGATTTGTTTGTTTCATTAGATAATTTTCCTCAGATTTTTGACTTGATCAAGTCTACATTTCAACAAGAGGAAATAAATAAATTTCTCTTATTTAGAAGCCAGAGATTGTTGAGAGTACCTCTGGACCAGCTGAGAACTCAAATCCAAAAATCAGAGACAGAAGGTACATCCGGCCAAATGCTAGTAGAAACATCTACCAGCAAAATCATTACACAATCGGCTGTCAACCAGCCGACTGTACATACTCAAAAAGTGGTCACCATTGACAAACCTGATGTCCTAAAGAGAAATACTGATGATAAATCCAGTCCAAAATTTGGCCAGAAATCCACTGCTCAAATGACAGACAAATGCACAAATATCATTGATGATGTGCATAATCAAAAGGATGGATCGGATGACAAAAGCACTGAGCATAGCATAGATAAAGAAAAAGGAAAAGAAATAGCCAAGGAGATTATGGTTTCCACTAATCTTGATGTTTCTTCTCAGCTATTAAAACAATATGATCAGTTTGCTCAACAGCTTGGATTGCAGGATAAAGATGAAGAACAAATAGAGCAGGATGTTGAAATAATTCCTGAACATCCTACAGGGCATATTGTATTAAAAGGTGAGGAGATCCCTCCTTTGGATGTATTTTACAGCCCTAAACATAAGGTTGTTGTCAAAAGACAAAGAAAGAAAAGAAAAACAGAACAGGGCATATTTTCTACTCCATCAGAGGAATTTATGAATATTGTTTATAAGAACAATGAAATGAATCCATTTGAAGACCTCACGAAATTGTCCCAGTATACAGGAGCTTATAGTGCTGCAACAGTGGATAAAGTTGTAGAAGTTTCTCAACTGATAACTCAGAAAGATCTCCACATAGCTTCACTAGAAGAGCAAGCTAAGGAAAATCAGCAACAGATTAGCCAATTGCAACAACAACTACAAGATCAGACACTCAGGTCCAAAGAATTGGAAAAAAAGCTTGCTGAAGAAAAGAAGAAAGTTGATGAAAAACTTTTAGGCAAACAAAAACAGCTAAATGAAGAAATTTCTAAGTTACAAAGTCTGTTACAAAATGAGGAAAATGCAAAAATGATTCAAGAAAAGGAATTTCAAGCAACTTTGGATAAGTTTAAAGATTACCCAAAGTTAAATGAATTCAAATCAGAAGCCCTTGAGGCTAATAAACTATTGACTCAGCAGTTAATTGAATTTTGCTCAAAGCTGTCACAAGCAGAACCTTTTTGTGAAATTACTTCATCTTTAATCCAAAATATCATAACTCTTAGACAAGAAATAGATGACGCCGATGAAAAGATTTCTGAGTTTCTCAGCTGGCAGGACACAGAAAAGGGAAAAGAAGCAAATTTTCCTAGGATAGAGGAAAAACACAAAGAAATCTTGTTTACAGAATGGGAACATCAAATAATGAAAGCTGAGAGAGCAATATCAAGGGCCAGAAATATGATGAATAATATCACGCAACTCATAAATGACAGCTTATACTCAATCAATCTCATTTCAGACTGTGTTCCTGGCAGTTTGCCAAAAATAAAAGAAATTGAAGACAGGTGGAGAGAAGAAATGGAAAGGAAAAGTCAACAAATCGGCAAACTTCAAACAATATCCTGGGACAGTATGTGGACTCATTTGATCAAACCAAACAATCAACAGACAGCTATCAAATTTCTATCAAACGCTGTCGATTGTGTAATTCCAGAATTTTCCGATGCCACCTATGCTGGACAGTTGCATTCTGAGATGAGTCATCCACCAAGACTCCGAGATATGTTGAACATTTGCAACTTGGCTTCATCAAGCGAGAGAGAAAAACAATGAGTCAGTTTCATTCAAGATAGCATTTCAGTTTTAATTTGATAGATTGTAGCAGTAGTATTATGATTTTGTTATGTAATTTATTATTTAAATCCCTCTCATGCATTTAGAGACGGATCGGAAGTTGTAATATTTTTGGGATTTGGAGCTAACATTTCTGTACTTCATTCCTTATTATATTTATATGAAAGATCACATCTGGTGATTTTTGGTGCTCAAATTATCTTTGAAGTGTTGCATTTTTGTGCCTTTGGATTTAATTTTACATCGGAGTTACTAGATCAGAGTATCACATTTCATTTGACAGTCTGCAAGATGAATGAGGTATTTTTATCTGTTCACTGTTGATTTTCTCTGTTATATGGTATTCATTTGAAGAATTTGCTATCATTTATATATTTGGTTTTCATAATATTTCCTTTTTATATTATCATTTTTTAGTATAATTGGAATGTTATCATTTATAAGCATATATGAATGGTATATAATGATGAATGCAATATGCTAATATAACTCTGTTTAATTTATTAAACAGAGTTATCTTTATTCTTTTCTGCACATTTCAATTTAATTAATAATACATTTCCATGGTTATTATTAGATTGAAACAATCCTAAGTTGTATTCACATATAATCACCCGGGTTAAAATTAGAATTTCTTTATCAGTATTTAGTTTAGATTAGATAGTTTTATTTTCTGTTAATCTAGTCCCATTTTCACCCATCCAATTCAATCCACT